>JAECUM010003632.1:0-139794 GCA_016617855.1 Megalonaias nervosa | reverse complement strand
AAAGACTTTCTCATTCACATCATTTACCTCAGACAATAAATATCAGCAACACCAACATTAAATTCACACAGTCAGTACGAAACCTCGGTGTCACTCTCGACAGTACTCTCGTTGCACCAACATGTCATGAACATATGCAAGGCTGCATATCTTGAGCTGAGACGAATCAGCCCCATTCGCAAGTATCTTTCAGTTGATGCCACTAAAACACTTGTGTGTTCCTTAGTACTTTCAAGACTGGACTATTGTAACTCAATTCTGTCTGGTTCGTCTCAATATCTACTTCAGAAACTACAAAAAGTTCAAAATACAGCTGCTCGAATCATCCTTAGAGTACCACGATCAGAGCACGCCTCTCCCCTGCTCTGTACCCTACACTGGCTAACCGTACGATCCAGAATTAAACACAAAATTTGTTCTGTGCTACGTTTCACTGACGGGCTCCAGTCCAACATACCTATCTGACCTCACCCATGTGTACACACCTGCAAGATGCTTACGCTCCTCTTCTGACACTCGTATTCTCATCATTCCCACTATGAAGATGAAATCATATGGACAACGCTCTCTTGCATACCAGGGCCCAGCAACGTGGAACGAATTGCCCACTGCACTTAGACACAAAGACACAGTGATCTCATTCAAGAGCGCTCTTAAAACTCACCTATTTCAACTGCAATAACAGACTTAAAGACCTAATAATGTTTCCTTACATTAAATATTTACAGCATATTTTCTGTTTTCTAATTTCGTGGTGTTTGTTTTTATTTTTGTAATCATATCATTATATATGTTTTTTAAGTTTTGTCAAATGTTGTAAAGCGCTTAGAGCTTCTAAAGATTAGGCGCTATACAAAGTCCTCATTATTATTATTATTATTATTATCTTCCCATTTTTCCGCATCCTGCGTATTGGTTCCTGTGCTCAGTGCTTGACTATCCGATGAGAGGGAATTATTTGCTTCTTCTATTTTTCCAGATTTCTCCTCTGTCGGCTCTGGAACTTCTTGTAACATTGTTTCAGTTGTTTCATCCACTACTTGGTCTTTCTTGGCTGCTGCCGCATAGGAGTTGGGGAGGGGGGTGTTTTGCGGGATCACTTGATTCTGGCAATCCCTCGGCAAGTGTCCTAGGTTCCCACATTTATGGCATGGTCGATGGTATTGACATCCTCGGTACCATGATTTGATTAGGAACCCAAGAACGTAGAAGTAGGCTGGGATCTTTATTGCATCTTCTTCGGACAGTGTAATTATTCTTATCCCCGTAAAGGCTGTAGGGAAACCCCAAAATGTTACCATTTGTGATCTGATTGTCTTAACTGCAAACTTCGTCTCTATTTTTGCCACTATCTCCGTTAGTGGTACTTCCAAGGGTAGTCCTGAGAAATGGGTCTCTACTGACTTCTCTCCCAGAGTTTTAATTAAGGGTGGGGGAGCGTAAATGTTAACTGCCTTGCCTCTAATCTCCATGGACTGGTTGTTTTTGTAGAGCGGCTTGCCTCCATTGGCAAATAAAAAGTATAATCCTCTTCCTCCATTTTGCAGACCTTGAATATTTTCAGTTTTAGCGCCCCTAGACACCAGATATCGTAGGATTTCGGCTGGACGAGGTCTTTCCGCTTCCGAGAAATTGGACAAATCCAACACTTGACACCCTGGAGCTATGTAGGCAAGTAGAATTCTCCCTTGCTCAGTAGTTTGCAGGTCTGTAGGGAAATAGGTTCTAATTTTCCCTCCTTTCAGCTTGCTCTGAGAAGGACCGGCCATCTTTAAGCAAAGAACTACCACTATTTATTTCAAGTAAATACTTGCTCAAAAATGCAAAAAATACAAAGGGTAGACAAGATGAAATTCTGTACAATATAAACAATGGTAAAGAATTTAACAGTATAATATCTAATACAAAAACTAAGATTTTATACCTGTGAGATCTTTGTAAGTAATCCAATGGAATACAAATATGCGCTACACCAACGTGGCTGAACTTAAGTTTCCGTTATTGGTGTGGTCCCTCTCAGACTTGCATCATAGAAGGGACCCCCTGGTGCCAAAAGTTAAAGGATTTTATGTGTTTTTGTTTTCTCCCATCGTATAGATGTTTGTTTGAATTAAGTTTATTATAATTTCGGTTTTAAATAATTTTGATCAAGGGTTTGCACACCTCCCTATTCTAGTGTATTAATATCTCCTTGACCCTGACTGGTCTTGGAGTTTATTGACATATAGTGATCCTGCCAGGGATCAGTAGTGCCCTGTGTTTGCTGTGTGTGTGTGCAACTTAATTTGTATGTTATCTTTTGTTTTGTATGGACGGGCTATAAAGGATCAAATTCATTAAGTTGTTATTTAATTAGTGGTTCCGTTATACTCGGGAAGTTCAGCGGTGACTTAGTTGTCGGTGCCGTGCTTCCCGGTCTATGGAACCTGTAATATAATTTACTGTATGTATGAGTAGAAGGAAAGATAAGTAGACAAGGTTGAAGATAGTATCTGTATGTTGAATGTGTGCATGTTGTGTATATTTATCTTTATACCTCGTATTTTGAAATTTTATTCCGTGTTTCTGTTTTCGTGATGTTCTTGTTGCTGGCCTTGCTTTTGGGGAGATCCGGTACGATCCGTGCTACCACACGTGAGTCTCGTAGCATAGGCATCGTACCATCAGATTCTCTTTTCTCAGCAAGGCCATATCTTGTATGTGTAGGTGCTATTTTATTAGTGTAATACGAGGTCTTTGTTTAAAAAGTTTGTTATTTAATCACAAGGACCTCTACGGTATATTGTTATTTAATGTAGATATTGTTTAAAAATCTTCTCTTGCTACCTTCATTATGGAGTTAATAAAGGTTATTAATTCATTATATATCTTTTTATCATCGATGTTATTTGTGAAAAGAAGTTGTTTATCTTTTATTGCACTATATTTATTAATGATTTTATTCTTTAGTTTTTGTCTTTCTTTTTCCATTTTTTGACACCTAAGTATTAAATGATCTTTTGAATCTATATGGTTCCCGCATAGTCTACAGCGCGGTATAGAATTTACAATATGTCTCTTAAATGCTGCTTCCCCTGTTAACCATTTATTGTGCAGGTATAGGAAAAGCCTACCTTGTACGGAGGCTGATCCTATACCTGCCCAATTTGTCCATATTGCTGTCCAATTTAGATTAGGGTATCGAAATTCTACTTGATGTATTTCTTTGGAGGCCATATCATTTAATACATTATAAATATTCTTTTTTTCATCCCATATCTCTGGGTTGTCCCTATATTTATATATTAATTCATAGATTCTTCTACTGTACCCTGGTGGTTGTAATAGTTTGATTAATTTATTATTTTTGTAAATTGCTGTGTTAAAACGACACAGATAACCATATAGATAAATATAAACTGCTTCCCATGGTAAAATGGGAGAGTCGTTCAAACGTTTAAACCTATTTAAAATAGTAGATTTTGTTTTATGCTTAAGTTGGGTATAGCTAGCCCTCCTTTTTCTTTCGGTCTGCATATGTTTTTTTCTGTAGATAATGGATTTTATTATTCCAAATAAAGCTCACTATTTTCATATCAATAACGTTGATTATGGCTTCTGTTAGTTGCACCATGCTCATTATATAATTCAATTGGCTATATATGTAGGTTTTAGCAACCTGTATATGGTCTATTAAGTTGATCTTCATGTGCTGCCAAATTTCTGTTTGCGCTTCTATCTTAATTAGTAGTTCACGATAGTTTTTGTGAGCAGAGTTCTTCCCAAATATTATTCCAAATGCTTTAACTTGTTCCTTTATCAGATTGGGGAGGGGGGGGACCTGGATGGTTGCCCCGCCAGTTGCCTATTAATAAGATTTCCGTCTTGTCACGGTTAATTGCTGAACCAGAGGCCTTTCCAAACTGACTGAATTCATATTGTACGTGTTTAAAGGATGATCCGTCTCTGGTAAAATTAGTACAGTCTTCTGCGTGTAATATAGTTTTGAAATCTTGTTTCAAATTTGGTATTTTTATTCCCTGAATGTTAGTGTTCTTATTAATATTATATTCAGGGATTCTATAGCACTCACATATAGCAGCATAGATAGGGGGCAGCCCTGTCTATCTGATCTTTTTATATTTATTTCTCCCGTAAGGGCTCCATTGACAATTATTCTAGACGTAATATTACTATACATGGCCTTAACCCAGTTAATAATACTTATACCAAAACCACACTTTTCCAAAGTTTTAAAAAAGAAGTCATGCTCTATTCGATCAGATGCTTTCTCCTGGTCGAATAGAAACATGACTCCCTTCTCCCTTTTAATATTTAAAAATTCAGTTATAGCCGATATTGACATAGCGTTATTTATAATGTTTCTCCCCATCCCCCAACAGCTTTGGTTTATATCAGTTATTTTATCTAGACAATTTCTTATTGTATTAGTTATTATTTTACTTAGGATTTTGTAGTCATTATTTAGCAGTGTTATTGGTCTCCAATTTTTTAATTCGTTTTTGTCTCCCTTTCCCTTTATAAATTAAAGTAATGATCCCTTCCCTTAGACTTTTTGGCATATCCCCGTTAAAGAGTATGTTATTGTATAGTAGTTCTAAAATATCTATTAGCTCATGTTGAAACTTAATGTAAAAGTCTGATGTTATACCATCAGATCCTGGGGATTTACCTTTTTCAAGACTATTTATTGCTTTTAATATTTCTCCTGCAGTTATAAATTTGTCACAGTTTTCTCTATCATCTAATGGTATTTGTTTGTAATCTGTTTCTCGTAAATAGTTGTTTATTATATCCTCATCAATATTTTGGGTTCTATATATCATCATAATAATTTTTAACGCATTCAAATATATTTTTTTTTAATCCTTATAGATAATATCGTTTAATTTAATAGACTATCTTTTTTGCTCCCCTCTTTTAATTTCCATTCTTCTGTATAGTCCCCTACCCTTTTTATATAAATGTCCAAATTTTTCTGCCCTAAATTTTCTGCCTTGAGTTATTTCTTTCTCCAATTTTTCCCGTTGTTTGATTATTCTATCTTCTGATTCATCTAATGCATCATTTTTATTTATAAGTTCTAAGTATTTTGCTTGAACCCATTGTTTGTGAAGTTTTTTGGTTCTGCTAAAATACTTTGTTATGCGTTTAATTTCCATTTTAATCAATTCCCAATCATTCATTATATCCCCAGTATGATTTTCTTTTAATTTATTCAGGTGTGTGCGAACAGTGTGCGAACACATACTCGTCGTCGATCATGAGAGCACTGTTCATTTTCCACACACCCTGTTCCCACTTAATTGTGTTCATGAAAAACAGGTCAAGTAAAACTAATTTATGGTCAGATATTTGTTCTTGCATAATCACACATTTTTCGATTGTGTTAATTTGCCCTTCTGATACATAAAAGGTATCTAAGCGGCTTTCTTTATTATCATCATATTTATATGTATTCTCTACTGTTATTATTTAAGTGTCTAAAGACTTCTGTTAAATTATTAGTTTTTAAAAATATTCGGATCCATTTATGCAGGCTTTTATCGGATTCCGTGAGTCTTTCACTTTTATCTACGTCATACATTAACCAAT
Organism: Megalonaias nervosa; assembly: GCA_016617855.1. NCBI lineage: Eukaryota > Metazoa > Mollusca > Bivalvia > Unionida > Unionidae > Megalonaias > Megalonaias nervosa. Next base: position 134,199 of record JAECUM010003632.1, on the reverse strand, counting down.
TAAAGTCACCTCCTATTACACATGAGTCTAAAGAATATCGCTGAATATAGCGGTTTGAATTAACAATAAAATTAATTTTCCTTGGATTTATGCCTCCCAGCGGTACATATATATTGAAAATATGCCATTTTTTCAATTTTAAATGGACTAAGCGTCCTTGTAGTTCATTTGGTACTTTAAGATTTTCCAGGTTTAGCCCTTGGTGGTCCGCCGAGCTATTGTTGCCACCCCAGCTTTACTTTCAGTTGGGTGGTTACTGATAAAAACTAATGCGTCAAGATCTTCTAGTTTTATCACCACATGCACAGGCATTCCGTGTGTTTCTTGTATTAGGATTATATCATAGTTTATAGCTTGTAATATAATTCTATCAATTTTGTTTGTGATACCGTTAATGTTCATAGTCAAGATATGCAGGTTTAGTCCCTCCATCTTGGCTATGTACTGGTATTAAAATTTTTATTTAAGTTATCTATTTGATTAAAACATTGTGTAAATATTTCACATACTGGATATTTGCTGATTAATAGCTAAGGTTGTTAGCTATTAGTGGGCAGTTCTCTTTGCTCTATATTCTTCCAGGCTGATAGTCCTTCTTCTTACGTCTCTGTTTAGGGAGACAGTACGCCTTGTTTGTTCTTTTTCTCTAGTTTCCTTGCGGGATTCTCTTGTTTCCGGTGATTTGAAACTTTTTATCAATTCGGTTATGTCTGTTTCGGAAGGAGTTCGGGGTGTGGATGCTGTTCGTTTCCTTTTAACCGGCAATATGGGAGTAGACATCTTCTGGTCCTGGTCTCCCCCCTGTTGTTGGATTGGAGATTCTCCTCCTGAGTTAATTGTTCCGGTTGATATCTCTTCTTTCCCTTCTAAAGCGATTGTTTCCTCTACCGTTGATATTTCTGGGATTTCAGTAACTGCTGGACTTTTTGGATTCTCTCCAAATTGCGGTTCTTCTAGGACGAAGAAGGGGGCTGTGGTCTTTTCCACCAGCTTAGCTTCTCTCTCTCTTCTTTTCTGGACCTTTCTTGCCCTGGCTTTGGCCATTTTTCTCTCAGCGGAGCTGGTTTGATCTGCTACTTCCCACTTCTTGTCATATGTTGAATTCTCTTGACTGTCTTGCTGTGATGACTCTGCCTCAAAAGGTTCTGGCACCGATTGTAAGGTCTCTTTATCAGTATTTCCTGTTATTTCTGTAGCAGTTGCTGCAGCTGCGGAGTACGTTTTCGGAGCCGTGTTTAGGGATGCATTGGTCTGTGCCTGGTATTGGCAATCTCTGGAGAAGTGGCCAGTGGCTCCACATCTGTTACAAAGGCGGTAGTTCTCACATCCCTTGTACCAGGATTTTATGATGAATCCCATGATGTAAAAGAACGGGGGAATCTTTCTGATATCATCCATGGTATGGCTCAGAATTCTGACTCCCGTATATATTGTCGGAAAACCTTGACCCCGTATTTCTTCCTCTACCTTGACCCCGTATTTCTTCTCCATCTTGCTTGTAATTTCACTCGTGGGCACTTCTAGGGGTAATCCGGAGAAGTGGACCTCCACAGGTTTCTCTCCCAGATTCTTGATTAGAGGGGGTGGTGGGTAAATCTTCACTGCTTTGCCCTTAAATTCTATAACTTGGTTATTTCCAAATATGGGCGTTTCTCCTTTTGCAGAAAGGAAGTAGAGGCCTCTACCCCCGTTCTGCAGCCCTTTGATGTCACTTGGTTTGGTTCCTCTTGATACCAAATATTGCAGGATTTCCGCCGGGGGTGGTCTTTCTGCTTCTGTAAAACTTGTAAGGTCTGAAACCTGGCAGCCTGGCATCCTATGTGCTAGCAAGAGTCTTCCATGCTCCGTCACTTTCAGGCTAGTTGGAAAATAACTCTTGATCCTTCCACCTTTCTCAGCATTGCTCACTCCACTTTTCAGCATGCTTGCCATGGTATAGCTTGAGAACTGCCCACTATAGGTTGTTTAAGGTGTTAGGTATATAATACCTTTAAAAGATATTTCAAAAATTATTTCAAAACTCAAAAAAAAAAAAGAAAAAAAAAAGTTAATTTAGTACAATATAAATAATGGACAATTTACACAATGTAAATGTGAAGACAAAAGCTATACCTTTTTAGAGGTCCTTGTGAAACAATTCACAAATAGTGGGCGAAACTCCAATAATCCAAAGAATAGTCACTATGATCGCATAGTTTCTGTCCTGTTTCAAAAAACAATGTCGCATCGATTCGCTGCGCACAGACGCTAGTGAACCTATATAGGGAATGTGACGTCATAGGTAGCTCTCTTCGGATTGGAAGACAGACTCCGCAAAGTGACTGAATTTTGTAACGCGTGTTGGGATTGGTGAACAATTTCAATCCGTTTCGATCCAGTCTTCCACTATAAATAAACGCGGTTCACTTCATTCCCTTCACCTGTTCTCGTCACAAGATGTGGACCAACGGTGAATCCTCTACTCTCGTATCGTCGATGCTGTTCCGTACGGACTTACCCATGTATGTTAAATCATCATGGACCATCATCCGGATCACCGATACGACTGTTTGGAAAAGAAGATGCTATGTGGAGAGACAGGGCTGTCTGAAGCGAGTCCTCATCTAAGGACCAGAGGTTAGACAAAGTTTGAGAAAGAGAAGAAGATCAGTGAGATGTCCTCTATGTTAACGGAATGGCGTTAACATAAAAACCAACGGCCCTTTTCAGGGCCACTTTCATATGCCTCGAAAAGATTTATTCTTTCTTGCCTATATATGTGTTATCTATGTGTTATATATGTCTCTGTCTCTATTGTGTTTTTCTCTACCTAGAGTGGTAGCCACGCGTATTCAGGTCAGCCACTTGCTGCATTGTTGCAAGTGTCTAGTACCGTGACGTCACTCTACCTGTTCCATTCCTATAGTCCCTATACAAAATTTCCATTGTCCGTAAAGTACCCCAGGGTGTGCCATTTTTCGCTAAAAATCGTGTCCGTAAAGTACCCCGGGAGGGGTGGGTGGGTCTGTAATGTATTTTCCCATTGTCCGTAAAGTACCCCCCTTCACTACTAAAAATGCTTGGTTGGTGAGAATCTTTGCTGGCGAGAATCAACAAGTATATGTGCAGTAAAAAAGCAATATTAATTTTAAACACCTAATAAACATTTCAAAAACATTTATTTCCTTTGTGACAAAAAGAAAAAGATTGTTAAAAGCATTCAGAAATCTTAAAGGAAACTTGGTAATAATAATGTTCACTTCAGTTATATTTTGGTAATATATAGTTATACTTGTCTATACTTCTTGCATGATATATATGTAGGTAAATTGTTGCACCTGCAAAACTGTGCAATTTATTCATTTGATTTTGATAACCTTGAACCAGAAAATTCAATATAATTATGATGATAAAATAGAATGATGCATTGATAGCCGCTTTAATTTTGTACATATATTTAGCAGTAGTTTCATAAAGATGAACTACTTATTTTAACAAGCAAATATAAAAACCAGTGAACTGGACGTTGACACTAATTTCATGTTTTAGAAAATTCTCAGAGTTGCGTGAGTGATATTTTGATATACTCTTGTATTGTCACACTTTAAACAGCAATTCTAATAGATCACAGACAACCCTAAGATGTCTGCAGGGTTGAAAAAAATATTTTCTCCGGTTTCCCTCACTGGTTATACTGGCTATTTTAAAAGACCTTGTATATTTTCGCTGTTATTAAAAGAACGTTTAATTTCCCTCTTTTCTTTGTTGTAGGATTGAGGTTATAGTGTATACTGCTTGGCCTTACTTCAGATGTGCCAGTATAAAAGAAACTGCTAGTTCTGCTTGGTCATTTTCTTTTCCTAGACTTTAAAAGATAAATTCAACATTCACAAGTTCCGGTGTTTTCTCAAAACCGATCACTTCTATCTTGGCATTATGGAATTGCGGTCTGCATGCAAGATTAATTGCCTCCGAAATCGAAGAGCTTGACAACATGTCAATCTACGCACCTTCGAAACTAAAGATTGGACAACAATTGTGATTCAAAAAGCATGAGCAATATTATGTTTGCAAAAACACGTGTAAACACATTTTTACTAATAATGTTGCTTATAGTTTAATTTATAATAAAGGCATATATTAGAATGACCTTAGCAAGTCACGAAAATAAACAAAGTAGTGGGACGAAGTGTTTGGAACTATTTTGTGACCTCAGGGCTGGTCGGCGTAGGGATGGTATCCAAACATCGGACAGTAAATCGCCAGATAGCAGAAGTGGCGCAGAGTGAGATAAATTGTAAAAATAAAGAGCTGATGACATTTTTTAAAATACATTTGATATCTTTGTTAATTCATTCACTGCATTTTCAGAAACTGGTATTGCCTAGTCTGGCAAAATTCATTTTCCCTATTTTAATAACGGCTAAAAATTGTGTATTAATTCAGGCTGATTTTGCGAGCACATGGGATCAGTAGTTTTGCTTAGCTATGTGCTTAGATCACGTAGAATTTCCACAAGTACTATGTCCAAAGAAATTTCAGCCAAAAGTACATGAAAATAACACAGAGGAATGCCAACATTCCCTCCATTATTCATGTTGCCAATGCAAACAAATACTCCTTACACCATTCATTAGCAAAAGTTCATTATATCTATCAATAAATACGTTAACGCAGTCGCACTTGACTATTAAGCAACGGGTGGTGCGTGGTCAAAGATAAAGTAAAGACGGAAGTGATATGACAGTCGGAAGAGTAATGATAGGAAAGGCAGAAATAAGTAAAAGAGTTTCAGTGTAAGTTTTCGTCCCTTCCTACTCAGACCAATCAGGTTACCGCAGCGGCAATGAGATAAGGAACCTCAACTGGCATAGCCCTGAGAATTACTATGTCTTACTTGTAGCTGACTAGTTCATTAGAATGTGAATTTGGAAAGCTCCTGCTTGTGAGATACCAAGTCAGGAGCTTCTGCAATTATTGATGGCAATTTGTTCCAAGTCCCTATTGTTCACGGGAAGAAGCTGAACTTGAAACAATTTGTCGATGCTGACTTTAATAGGAACTTTTTCCTGTGGTTTGCCCTAGTTTGCCCTAGTTTGGCTATATGCCAGAGTCAGGTATTTGTCCGCTGGTATGCCCACTAGGTTGTTCGCAATCTTGTACAACATAGTCAGCTGGGCCTTAGTTCGCCTGGATTCGAGTGATTCCCACTGGTTCAACATTGCGCTGACACTGCTAGTGTTACGATATTTATTTGTAGTGAATCTAGCAGCTCTCCTCTGAACCATCTCTATCTTATTTATTAGATCTTTATTATGTGGGTTCCACACTGTCGAGCAATACTCAAGACCTGGTCGAACCAGAGTGAAATATGCTGCACTTTTTACTTCTTCATCTTTAGCGCCCCCCCCCCCTTTGATAATCCATCACATTAAGGGGAGGTGAATCATAATTAATTATCTCCCGTTCCATAGTACAGACTGGTATACAACAAATTATGACAGAAGATTAGTGATTCTATCTAAAAGCTATACCAGAAAGAAGTCTAGCGTAAGGCGCCATCCATTTTGTACGGAAAGTATCTTCTTCATGACCTGCATTAAGATAGAAAATATGAGTCAGTATATTCAGGTAACAGATGATGAGACCGAAGAGCCAATTGAAATACCGAGTGAAGAAGACGGAACTTTGTTGTTGAGTACATTAGCTGCCCAGTTCCCCACCGCTTGTGGCTTAAAATACCGGAATCCACAGACAGGCAATTACCGAGGAATAAGACTGACTGATGGACATTTACACCCTCCCGAAAGTCATTGGGGCTCGCATGTATACATTGTAGTCTTTCCAAAAGGTTGGTTTGTTTGTCTTTACGAGGCTTAGCATTAAAGGTAACATTATTAAGTCGGCAGTTTTGAGGCGTTTTTAGCACTTTCAATAGTCGAGGGGGCTATAGACCAACAAGTAGGTCTCCGCTTTTTTTTTTTTTTTTCTGACAGCGGAGACTAACGCCGTCGGGCAGTAGTCCATACTGAAGTTTTACGCTGTGTTAACGTTCTTTTAGTTCTGACGTATCGGACGCTAGCTAGTAATTAATACATTAATTTCGACTGACCTTGGTATGCGGATGGAAACTAAAATCCTTTTGTTTTGACCAAATCCTTCAGAACACTCACAGTTTAGTAATAATCCCTGTCAGAACAGAACACCTATATGTACTCCAATTATTGACCTTATTTTTAAATTGCTGACACATGCGTGGAAAGCAGCATCACCCCAAGGCAAGAACAACTGCTTGAAACCTAGCAAGGAGTATATCACACGGAACTGACCAATGCTTGGGATGGAACTGCAGTTAGGTCTGGCCGTCATGGCAGAATTTTGAGAGACAGAGAGGCAGACAGACAGACGTGTCAGAAATTCGAGATCTAGAGAACGATAAATAAATTTTAACAAATCAAAACTGTAATGCTATCAATAACAGTAGGTTGGGTCGGCATGACGTAACAAGCTTAGCAACCTACTTTCCGCCATATTGCGGAGGTGAAAACAATTGCTTAATAACAGTACAGTAGCGTTAGTTATGTTCGATATTCCAAACCGTTTTGATTTACCTATATTTTGTTTATTATTCCTGTTTTCTGTTCAGAAGTGCTGCATAGTCTTCTGTACAAGCAGGATATAAAACCACGAATCTCTGTCTGTCAAATATTTTTATAGACGTAATATATTTTAGGTTGATAAGGGTGGCAGTGTTGTGTATGTGTCACATATGTGTGTATACGACAATATACGCCAATTAGTGTCGAGACACTTTGAAGGCTGTGTTTCTTATATAGTTTGTATATTGTACACTTTTCATTTATAAAATGACGAATATAAATGCAAGGATCACGAGATCAGTTGGCCATTCTTGCAATGCTTTACGGTTACAAAGAGACGCTGGATAGTGATGCTAATTCATGATATTTGCAGAAGCTTAAAGTTGTTGAAATTAATGATTGTCCTTATAAATTTCCAGCAGATATTTGAGTAAATAACCCAACAAAATGGCCCGAAGTGACATGGCCTGATGTTTGCCATTATCTTACAGATACACCTGGTAAGTCTTTCTTTAAACAAAATATTTTGTTCAATTGTATACCTTTTTCTTAAATCTTTTTTCTTTAACTAAACTATAACAAAATCTGAAATTTTCAGTCTGTATTACTTGTGATCCTAATTATTTTTTAAAGTTGTCATTATTTTATATTTTTTCATTATTATTATTCTTTCATTGTCCTGTTAAACCTTGGTTAACAAGCACTAAAAGTTGTGTATTTTTCAACCTATGTACATTTATCCACACTGCATTTATAATAATTTTTTCTTTTTTTTGCAAGGAGTGTACACCAAAGAGTCAATGAAAAACTGCATAAGTCTTGGGGCACACAACATTTTACTATCAGGATGGTTGCAAACAGTATATTATATGCAGCCTGAGAAAAGCAACAATTTTGTGTTGAAGGCTGATGTCAAGCCATCATGGAGAGTGACAGATGAACCTCATCATCCATGGGTTGCTGTTACCAGTGAAGGAAGGGTCATTACAGCACATTGTGATTCCATGGCAGGGTAAGCATTTTTTTAATAGTTATATAAACATTAGATTAGTCATATTCTAGTTGGGTAATACTTGTGTAGTAATCAAACTGATAGCCATTAAACTATTATTTTAATATTTTATTATTATTGTTTAATACTTTAATGCTTTGCAAATATTTACACTGCAGATTTCTCATCATTACACATAAACAAGAGAGGTTTATATATTCTGCTTTGCTACTGAATCATGGTATGATACAATCTATGTGTAAATATTGTTTAATTTTTCAGGCTGGGAGAGTCATGTTCTCATGTTGGTGCCCTTCTTTTCAAAATAGAAGCTGCCGTTCACAATAGATACACACGCCAAGCATGCACAGAGAAACCATGCGAATGGAATAAGCGTTTTGTTAAGTCTTTAACACCAGCACCAGTTCCATCAATTAAATTTTACAAGGATAAAGCAAAAAATGGGCTAAGAGAAAGTATTCGCACACGAAAGCCACCACCTCCAACACCACTAGTTTCAGAACAGCTGGGATTCATTCAGGGCTTAGAGTGCTGCCTACACAAGCCTATCGGACTAAGCACATTCAAAGAAACAGCTCATCACGTTGCCAGTAAAGACAAACAAATATCAGTAAGATGCTTGCCAATGCCAATGAAATCTTTACACAACCCAGACAGCGTTAATCTTCCAAAAGAAGAATTAGTGGAAAAGTGTAAACAAGTAATGCCAACTGTGACAGTCAGTGCCAGTGAAAAGGGGTACTTAATGGAGTGCACCAGAAATCAGTCCAATTCATTGGCATGGCACGAACAAAGAACCAGTAGAATAACAGCATCTATGGCATATAGTGTACTGCACACCAATATGGACTGTTCTGCTCCTTCACTAATTAAACAAATTTGCAACCCTGTACAGCAAGAACTGAAAAGTAAGCCAGTGCAATATAGGTGTTTGTATGAAGTTACTGCTCTTCAACGCTACACAGCTGCCACATCTACACAACATCAAGATGTGGAAATTACAAGGACAGGATTAGGTCTGTGTATGGATTAAGGGTTTGTCGGTGCTTCTCCAGATGCTCTATTTTCATGTTCATGTCGTGGCAATGCTGTTGTGGAGATAAAATGTCCATATACATTAAAGAATGCCAATGTAGATGAAATCACCAGTGCTACTAAATATTGTTTTGCGTCAAACTATGAATTGAAGAAAGACCATAACTGCTATGTGCTGGTCCAGCTTCAAATGTATGTGTTCCAGAACACATTCTGCCACTTTGTTGTTTGGACCAATAAAGCATGTGTTATTAGTGTGGTCAACAAAGACCAACATTTCATTAATAACATGGTGAACAAACTGGAACTTTTCTGGACTGAACACTGCCTGCCAGAATTACTGACACGAAGACAGAGGAAGGCTGAAACCATAGCACAGGCAGCATCTGCCAGTACTTCAGAAGACAATGGTGTCTTCTGCTACTGTCAAAAAACCTGGAATGCAGACGATGGAGATGACATGATAGGGTGTGATGGGGCCAATTGCAAGTTTAAGCGGGTGCATCTCACTTGTGCCAAGATTAAACGCCCCCCCCCCCCCAAGGAACTTAGTACTGCAAAGATTGCAAAAGGAGAAAAGGCAAAAAAATGACTTTTTATGATTTAATGAAACAAATGCATTATTTGTCATCTTTATGTCATACTAAAATGCATTTATATAATGAACATTCGAATTTATAAGTATGTGAAAAAAAATCTATGTATAAAAGTCACTTTTCATGATTGCAGTTATGGAAATAGGCTTATCACACATTATTAACAAAGTAGCTCAGTTTGACCATTTACATATATCATTATGTACATGAAAATTGAAACTTATTCTGCATACTAAAACACAATTGTGACATTGCCTCAAAAAATGTGTCCATTAATAAAAAATTCAAATGACTGCATAAACTGAAAGTCTTTAGCTTTTTTCCCCCTTGCATCAGAAGTAAGAACAACCCCATCACTTAAATTTGTAAGAATGGTACATGTTCTGACAATTTTATCAACACTTGAAAGCATGTCATTATATGCTTCTAACTTAATTGAATTCACAAACTGAATTGGCGGAGTCCCTTGTAAAATTGAAAATCTTGACTTCATGAGTCCAATCACTCTCTCTCTCTCTCTCTCTCTCTCTCTCTCTATTTGAATTCAAACTGATGACAGTTTCAAGATTGTTCCGCTTCACGGGCAGAAAGCTGTTTTTTCCCTTTGTAAATGCTGGCAAGATCAACTCTGCAGAACATTCAGTTGCCATGTCTTCTTGAAGAGTAAAACCCTGTCTACCAAAATCTGATCCCCAGGGTAATGAAATGCTCTGCTGATATATCCAGATATGCGTGATATTTCAATATCTGAAACACGTCCTCCCCAGGCCTTGGATAGAAACACAACTGATCCCAAGGAATTACATGCAACAAGAAACTTCACTGTTGTGTGCTTTTTGTAGCTACTGTAACACTCGGCTTTAGCTTTGTACACTTTTGGGTTTTCAATGAAGATTTCAAAGCAGTTAATTATATTCGTCAAACGCAGAAAGTGCATCTTGAAAACATTGGGAAAAGTTGTAAAAATAGTATCTCGGTCTGGCCAGTGAATCATCATCTTGAAAATTGACAAATGTTCCTTTTGCATATGAAGGTTTGTGCACCCACCAACACTGCAAATCTTATGCATATCTTAACATGTTGTATAACCGTCTCCCACATGTTACTCAAGTCACTGGAACAATATGGCGGTTGTTTTCACCTCGGCGGTCGTAACTATGCACTGATGTGGAAAAGCGCCTGGATTCCCGACCCAAGCAATAACACATAGTATGTATGTATATATATGTGTGTATTATTATTATTAAATTTTAGCATATCTTTACTGCTCATTACAGTTTTGAATTTCTTTTGTAAATTTATTTATCGTTCTCTAGATCTCGAATTTCTGACACGTCTGTCTGTCTCTCAGTCTCATTGGGTCTGCCGTGACGGCCAGACCCAACCTCAATTTCGTCCCAAGCATTAGTCGGTTCCGTGTGATATACTACTCGCTAGAAGGTTTCAAGCAGTTGTTCTTACCTTGGGGTGATGCTGCTCTCCACGCACGTGTCAGCAATTAAAAATAAGGTCAATAATAGAAGTATACATAGGTGTTCTGTTCTGACAGGGATTATTACTAAACTGTGAGTGTTCTGAAGGATTTGACGCCATCGGTCAAAAGAAAAGGGATTTTAGTTTCCATGCGCATACCAAGGTCAGTCGAAATTAATGTATTAATTACTAGCAAGCGTCCGATACATCAGAACTAGAAGAATGTTAACACAGCGTAAAATTTCAGTATGGACTATTGCCCGACGGCGTTGGTCTCTGCTGTCAGAAGAAAGAAAAAAAGCGGAGACCTACTTGTTGGTCTAGAGGGGCTAGTGCCAGCTCTCTCACCAAATATATTTTTAAACCCATTAAGACAGAAATGCCAGATTAAAGCTAGATCTTTTCCAAATTTTGAAAGTAAAAACGTTGTAGAAAAACTAGTATCAAATAATAGTATATGTTTTATAGTTGAGCAGTGTAGGACCGAACAATTTAGAAATTCTTAGTAAAAACAGTGGTGGATTGGAATCATCTGAGAAGTGTTGTATGGGCGCAATTAGGCCAATAAATCAGCCCTTCACCTGTGATGATGTTGATTTTCGGGTGAGGGGCTGATGTCACCTATTCATTCAAACCTGCAATTATCTGCATGCAATTTTGGCTGCACACATCGGTGTACATTTTATACATTTACCGGTATTTCTTGTGGCTGTGCAGCTACCATCAGCTGTAGAGTTCTTTTGGTGACATATACATTATATTTCTGGAGCATATCGTATATTTGGTGACGTGTAAATCCAACTGGAATAGCACAACTATCTGTCCTGTGGACATTTTGAATTTCACGCTTGATATGGCTGTTACCAATTTCCGGTATGTGTCTAAAGTGTACACATGTTTGTTCCCGAAAGATTTGCATGCAGCAAAATTGCACATTTTAATGAACAGGTCACATCAGACCCACATATCGTCCATCAGTATCAGCACAGATTTGGGGCGATGATTTATCGGACTAGGGCGCAATCAGTGGAGAGCTTCAAGACAGTACTTCTGATTTTCTAGTTGGCTGTCTTTTCAGGTGCAAATTTATACTGTAACTGGCCCAGCACTGTATACATTCAGAGTCAGATTCAGATCATTTCTGAAAATTTGTGATGCCTGTAATTTCACTTGAAATAGTACTGTAGTTGTTTTATCAAAGTATACATATCAAATGTCAATAATATATACCCTCATAATGGGGGACTTGTATCATTACTTAAATTTACTTATAAATCATACACAGATGTAATCTTCTAAAGAAGGACACCTCTCTTATCACGTGACATGATTTAATTTAAGAATCTGCGCTGATATTTATCAAGCTACATTTCATGTAGGGTAATATATTTGGTACCAATGTTTAGCTCACACAGTCTACTTTTTATGCCTACACAAAGTTTGACCTTTTAATGTACCTTTAATGGATACCAGGCTCTTTTTCCCATGCTACCAGTCACAGTTGACTGCTCAGGTGGCCTAGTGGTTAGAGCATCTGCCTCGGATGTGGGAGGTTGTGGGTTTGATCCCTGGCCGAGTTCTACCAAAGACTTATAAAAATGGTACTAACAGCTGCCTTGCATGGCGCTCAGCCTTAAGAGGTTAGTGTTAGGACTGGTCGGCCTGGTGTCAGGATAAAGTGACTGGATGGGACATCATGCTACATGTCTATGGCATGATGCCCCAGTGCTAGACATCACTATAAACACTGCAGACATTGTAGCAATATTATTGAAACATTGTTGAAACTATGTAATGTTAAAAATCCAAATCACACACACACCAGTCACAATTGTCATGATTGCACCCACTTAATATGTAAGTAAAATGCACTGAAAAGAATGTTAGTATTGAAGTGCGAAGGAAACTTCTTTTCACAGAAAAGATGTGCAAAAGGAACTCATTCTTTATCAAATTCAAAAATTCTTTTTTTAATTGAAAGGTACTGACAAAACACATCGACTAATGCATTAACAACAAGAATTTTCTTAACATTTTGGTCATACTTGCAGTCGGTAGATATACTGGTATATAAAATGACTTGCAAAATAAAAAAATAAGTGCAAAAAGAACTTGTATATTTATTTTTTACTTATCAGATAATATTTTTAAATGAAAGATGAGAAAACACATTTACTAATGCATTTGCAACATGTATTTTCATGACAGTTTTGGTCATGTAAACTATGCATGTAAAATGACTTTTGAAAAGAACTTTGTTTTACTTCTTCAAATGCAGAATACTTTTTTCATTGAAATACTGGACACTTAATTCTTGTATTAACATATATTTCTGAATATTTTTTTGTCATACACTTTGTTGCAAGACATGGTATATAAAATGATCAGAAAAAGAAAATATGTGTAAAAAGAGCTTTTCTTGTATTTTCTAGTAATTTCTTTATTACTTGTTTAGATTCCATTATCCTTTTTAAAGGAAGGATTAGGGCAAAATACATTGTAAAATATATTTACATTTTAATATTAAAATGTTTTGTCAAATGACTGGTCAGTACAAAACATAATATGTTTAATATATTTGCAAAAGGAATATACAAGTGTAAAGAGAACATGTATTTCCTTTATTGCTTGATCAAATGGAATCGATAACTGAGTAAAACTAGCAAGTTTTGTCAAAATAAAACATTACAATGATTGTTCACTTTGATAAATTAAGCAATTTCCTGTTTAAAAAGGTAGTAATACTTTCATTATTATTATTATTATTATTATTATTATTATTATCATTATTATATCCCCTCTTAAAAGGCTTGTGAATCAATTCCCTGGATATATTACAGTGATATGAAAATTTATGTTGAACAGCATTTGGCTGTATATTGTCATTATCTTTTATTCAACAAAGATTTGTTAAATTTAATAAATAAAGAAAATTTGAGTCCTTTTTGATTTCCTCTTTTCGTAAGTCATTTTACATACTGCTTTTTATACTGATTTGTCATGTGACCAAAATGTTATGAAATACATTCTATAAATGCAGCATTCAATGTTTTTTGTCATTATCTTTCATTAAAAAATAATTATTCAATTTGATATAAAGTAAATACGAGTTATTTTTGCACTTAATCCTTCTTTTCGCACTTTACTACTAACCATGAATAGGATATTGCCCTGATTGGTCAACTGAAAAAACCCCCAAGTTATCAGTAAATGTTATTTTTGGTCAGACAAAGAAAGGGCAGCATTTCATTTAGCTTGTTGCACATGAAATTTCTTCATGGTATGCATCTTTGTTTTAATTCACAACTGACAATGGTAGGATTTTATAAACCAGATCTTGCCTGTGTTACTGTGCTGACCAGTGTAAACAAATGTTGTGGTCATGATGTCACTGAGAGATGCATTCTCACAAGAACTGGGAGTTTATGATGCCTTGTCAAAAATGGGGCATGACAACATATTGTGTATTAGTGTATATTCACAACGGAATTGAATCTGTATACATTTGAACCCACTGCTTAATGAATTAATTTGTCTAATTCTTCCCCCCCCCATTATGTTTAAGCAATACAAGTAAGACCATATACATAAGTCATACTAATTAGCCAATGTAATTTGTTATGATGTTGATGGTAAACTCGTAGGTAAATTGTATGGTATGTTTTATATATTTATATGTGTTCACTATATATGTAATAAATGGTCTGTCTTTTGGTGTACTTTGGTACCACAATATTGGGTGGAAAATAAAAAAAGATTTGATTATTTTATTGTTTCTTTTGGCAAATGTAAAACATGTCTGCAGGCTAAATACTTGGATGCATCTGGTATTCATGAACTTTTCATTTTTCCTATCAGGGCAGTTCATATCGGATCCCCTGACGTCCGGGACTAGTCCAATGTCTCAGTCAGGCAAGTGCATTTTTTACAAAAAGAAGGGGGGACATGCGATGTTTTGAAAGTGATTTAATTCATTCATTACACATAATGACCACTTATGCACTTGTCCCAAAGCTGGAGAAAGGCAAATGAGAATTTTTAAAGGATTCTGTTGAGACATCATGTACATTCAGCCGACATGGGGCACTTCACACCTTAACTGTTGGTTGCAGCAGCAATATTAATATATTGGACTGGTTACCCAGTATTCACTTCTTAGCAGATGTGTATTTCTGTACAAGTTGTAAAACGATTTAAAAAATAGTGTATCATATTGTGGTTTTTACTACTCAGACATATAATTTTTCTCTGGTTATTGTTCTTACCTGTCTTTGAAGAAATATCAGGTCATAATAACATCAAATGCAGATGATGTACTTGGTAACAAGTTGTAAATTATTGGGTGAAATTTTAATTGCCATAGTGTGCACAACAGATTCCTAACCTTGGGTTTTGATGCTTGGAATTTAAATTTAACTTGTTTCTGATGAATAGTAATTCCAACCTTGAGTTTTAATGACGCATGTTGATTTGGGTCAGAGCATCGACCTTAATTACCCATCAATCGTCTCTGGCATAATTTCCTACTTAAGGTAGTGCTGTCCTTGACAAATTGACTGCATGGACCAGTGATCAAAATTTTATATAGACTACTGTTACTACAATTATTACTATTATTAACAACTCAACTGTTTGAGGGCACTTGATATATCTTAGTTCAGTTCATGTCATAATGCCAGAACATTTTTTTTCTCTCAGTACTAAAAAAACTCAGACTAAGGAATATGAAATGCAAGAATACATCTCGTGTTCAACTCAGAAACTTCCTCCACAGGATGAAACTAGCTAGGAGGAGTATTGGAAAGCAGTCAGCAATTTTGTTTCAAGGAAAAACCTGGACTAGAAAATAACTGAGGGCCTGTTAAGTGTGAAACTTGTCACAATGTCATCAGTGGTCACCACGCAGTGATCTTGTAAAGGAAACTAAACTTGCTTGTGGATTTTATATGACCAGAAAAACTTACAGTAAACAATGAGATACATACCACTTCCTTTTTCATGGGTATTGTCGTACAGTGGCATGTATTATTAAATCACATTGTTCAGAGAAGTATATTTTCTCTTCTGTCCTGGCCTGTTCTGCAATAACGTTACCTGTTAACATAATAAG
The DNA here is from genome assembly GCA_016617855.1 of Megalonaias nervosa. Lineage (NCBI taxonomy): Eukaryota > Metazoa > Mollusca > Bivalvia > Unionida > Unionidae > Megalonaias > Megalonaias nervosa. Next base: position 118,395 of record JAECUM010003632.1, on the reverse strand, counting down.
TGACTTGATTGCCCGATACAGGTTATTTAACATCAGCAAGCACAGAAAAAGCCCTGGACTTTGAAGTTTTCACCAAAAGACAGGTACAAGCATGAATAAAATAATTTGTTTTATGTAAAACCATGTATGGTATAATAATTAAAGACAGTGAGTGAAAGTGAAGAATATTTTAAAACATCATGCCCTACTGAAGTTTAGATCCATTTAGCATCAATGTAAATACAAATCTTTTTGATTAATAAAATCATTAATATTTACAATACTTTGCATGATCAAGTCATGTGCCCATTGAGGGGTCCAGTTATTGGGAGAATTCAGTGATGTATTTCACAAATAGTAGCTCAAGTAATTATAAAGGAGATGATGCAGGTATTCTGCCAATGGGTGTACTGTGTACCTGAATTTCCCTGCAGGATGCATTAGAATTGTGAGGGTCTAGATCTTTATGACTTCAAAGATGCTGCCTATATGCCATTATAAACATTCATATGTCCCATGAAATATGCATATAAAGGCAAACTTTTTTCCTCCCAGTTAGTGAGGTGTTATAAAGGATCAACCACTTATCAATAGCTGTTAATATGACTAGAGTACATACAGCTCAGCATTGCAAACGATGTCTAGCCTGTAGCTCAGTAAATTTTCATGCGTGTGTCTCAGAATGTGGATAAAATTACATAATTTGTTTAGTGTGTGAATGATTTTAACACTTGAATACTCATTCAGCACATGCTGGAAAGAGTCCAGTATAAATTGGGAAAGGATAAAATAATTTTTTCTTGTCCCAGAACTTAATGGTGAAACTTTTTCACCTAGGTCATATGTCCGAAGACTTGAGAAACAAAATAAATTTGTATTGAATTTGTGCCCCCCCCCAGCATGTTGCAATAAAATAAATAAACAAAACGCTTATCTGATAATAAAAGGAAAGAAATTAACCTCGTATCGTTATCATTTATTCCTTTTCTTTTTCATCATGAGCATTAAAGAATAAAATATATCCATGAACTCTTATATGTAGCGTAGACTTCCATACTGTAGCATGAATCGCTTATGTCCGATAACATACGACACGTTCATTGATATGAACATTGAGAAACAAATCACGTTTGGTTGTGTTCAGAGGTTTGAATATGTTATCCGACTGAAAACTGGATCCAACAAAGTCACCGATATCTTGAAGACAACTGTCATTCACGCATTCAGTGTTAGGTGCAAAATAACCTAGATTGAATCATATCCAGGTCAGCTATATGACATTATCTCGCAATTAAAAATCATTATTTGAAAACACGTTCACTGGAGTGCAAGTGACAATCTTTTCACGAGCATGGGTTACAAAAGTATCATTAAAGCAAGTCATTACTGTGTATGCTGTTTACTTGCAGACATTAATGCCCGTTTGTATTAATTATAACTACAGATGCCAGGCACACAGAATCCTGGGTGGTGAATAAACACAACTGGCAGCGAGCAGTAAACTCATTCCTTGAACTTAATGACAGGACATCAAAGATAAAGGTTATTTTTATTATAAAGCAAGCCGTCAGACACCGACTTTGGATACTTTAAAGCCAGTGTGACAAACTATATTGTTGGGGTGGGGTGCTCCCAATATTTTATTTAAACTATTATAGAAGTCCAGCCCAGGCTCTGTTTTGTTAAAGTTAAATTTAGTGAAAGATGTAAAGCTCCAAGCTCCTAGTCAGTAATGCTGACAGATGGTTAAATATACAAAAAAAAGGTTGAAGTTCAGTGAATAACAATTTAATAACAGTTCAGTAATCAAATGACTCAAATTTCCAATTACACTCCATCTGCTCGACCCTTTAACAAGCCTATTGCATCACTTGATTAGCATTGTGAGATTGATTTCCACCTGTCCTTGTATTTCTACTCATCTGTTGTATCCTTTCTCTCTCTTATTTCTCCCAATTCCTTCTCTTCCTCCCCAACCTGTCTCCAAATTTCTTCTCCTCCTCCTCCTTGATTTTCTCTAGACTCCTCCTCCTCCACTTTCTCCCCCACGACTACACTTCTGTCGACTTCGACTGTCTTGGCTACAGTCTTAATTCTGTCTCCAACTCTTGAAGACTTGGGACCCATTGGAACTGGAAGTTCTCTGTCCCCTAAAAAGCTTCCTGTGAAAACACAAGAATGGTACAATTTTTTTCCTTAGCCCTCTCATCTCACACTACACACAGCCTATCATCAGATAATGTCTATTAAATTTCTTCGGTCATGCATTTGTTCCCTTTGAGATACCCATACATTCTTGTATGGTAAAATAAACATCATGATACAGCATGATATCAATTACTTCTCATACACACATCAATAAATTCTGTCACATCAGTACATATTCCTAATCCTGTTATACTAAACAATATCACAATAATCAGACACATTTCTTTACCTTACAACTCTTACAAAGTACGCAAATATTCAAATATCCATGTTCTGATAAGTGCATACATCCATAGTAACTAATCTTACATACTTCAACCATGTTTCCAAATTCACAGTTCAAGCATGTGTAAATTCTAGCATAACACATTAATAAATGCACTAGTTTACTACAAAGTAACCTAATAACGAATTACAAAATTAATTCTGACCACATGCTAACAATGTATATAATTCTGCCTCACATCTAATAATTCTCTACGTAAGGCTGAAGCCCATTTCTCAAATACGCTTGTAAATGAAACACTACAAAGGTAATTCTACATACTAAATGATCCTAGTAATTAAGTGTACATACTACAAATAATTACAATTATGATGCTGTAATATTCTGCAAAAATTGAGCAAATAACTTACTGACCTTTTTGCAGCTTTGTCTTTCCTTAGAATCTACCTCTTTGTTCTGCCGCCAGATTAGAAGTGGCTTTTTCGCGAAGTAAACCCTATTGATCTGAAATCCTTCCGGGCAAATACTAAATTACTCTTACGATTTCGGAAGGTATCATTCGGGTCTGAATTGTAATCACACCCACTATCTCAGTTTTGATTGGATATCACTGTAGACCTATCCAATCAAACTTAGCAGAAAATGTCCCTCTCGCTGTCTGTCAACGTGGGGATGGATGAGAGCATGCCCCATTCACTCCGAGGACTTTCCTTTTGATCCTTGAACAAACCTTTAACATATAGGTATGATAACAGCAAGCTGCTGTTAAGTGACACGAGCAGTTGCCTTTGCCGACTCAAGTTTCTGGTCTCTGGCTGGTCATGGTAACCTTGCGTAAGAGTTCAACACTAACCCTGCGGCAATCTTTAGAGATTGAAATATTCCCAAGACAGGTAGATTATAGCTTATACGTGACTTTAGCTGGGTGCTTAGCAAATATGACAGCCGGGGTTGTTTTTGTATTTTTAGAAGGATATCAATACAAAGGTTTTGCTCCAAAGCAAGCAGACCTCAGAAACCGACTTTCAAGTGTGCAGATTTTTTAAAAATTTTTTTTTTTTTTGTTGGAATGTACAAAGATGTCCAAGATATGGAAGCTGACTTTGGTTCCTTTTCACCGGTATTCACGGGCATTTTGAAAATAAATTGAATCAATGGAACAAATTTTAAAGTGACACAATATAGTGCTTTGTGCACGGACATGATGACCCAGTGTTGCCTAGGAGTTTCAGAGAAAATAAAGTCATTTGATAAATTCGTGAGGGCCAGAAGAGAAGCAAATGATTTTGCAAATGAGAGGGAAATGATCAACTAATATCTTGAAGACAACTGCCAGTCAAGCATGACATGGCGTTAGGTGCAAAATAACCAAGATCGAATCATATCCAGGTCAACTATATGACAGTATTTCGCAAATAAAAATCATTTGAAAATACACTGAGTGCAAGTGACAATCTTTTTGCTAGCACGGGTTACAAAGTATCATTAAAGCAAGTTATTGCTGTGTATGTTATTTACCCGCAGTCATTAATGCCTGTTTGTATTAATTATAACTACAGATGCCAAGCTCACAGAAGTTTGGGTGGTGAATAAACATAACTGGCAGGAAGCAGTAAACTCATTGTTTGAACTTAACGACAGCAAACCGACTTTGGATACTTTGAAGCCATTTTTTTTTTTTTAAAGAATATTGATACAAAGGTTATTTTATTGCAAAGCAAGCCGACCTTGTAAGCTGACTTTGGATTCTTTTAAGTGTGCTGATTTTATTACATTTTTGTTTTTTGAATATGCAAAGACAGCTGAGATATGGAAGCTAACTTTGGTTCATTTTTACCAGTATTCACAGGAATTTTGAAAATAAATTGAAACAACGGAACAGTTTTTAAAGTGACTCAGTATAGTGCTTCATGCATGGACATCAATGACCCAGCATCACCCAGAAGATTTGGAGAAAATAAAATCGTTTGATGAATTCGTGAAGGTCAGAAGAGAAGCAGGTGATTTCGCTGACAATATGATCATTAACATGGATGAAATTCTAGTGTACTTTGATCTCATTCCTGGATGGACTGTTGATAAGATGGGGGTCAAAAGTGTGGGAATGAACATGACTGGTGCAGATTTGAATGAGTCTGACTTTAGTCCTTGCACTTTCCGCTTCAGGTGATGCGTTGCCTCTAACAATAATTTTTCACGGTATGAGAAAGCTAAAAGAATGTGCAGGAGACGGGTTGTGTTGATGAGATGATGCTGCAGTGGATTAAAGAGTTCTATCTCAAGTACACCGTTTTATATTTTTTAAAATCAAATTTCATTTGAATTGCATTTTCTGACATCTAAGTTTTGAATGATTTAAAATGTGTCCCACAACTTACGACTTGAAAATACGATGTGTCCCAGAACATACAGTGCATGCAAAAATTGCTTTCATAATTAATTTATGGTGTCACAACAAATACGGTGTTCCAACATACACGGTAAATACGGTAGTCTGTATTTAGGTAATCTGCCATGTTGGTACTGGAGTTGTGAGAGAGTTCATTTTTGATAAAGGACTCGGACCTGCGAATCCTTAATTCTTATGAATATGACCCTTAAAATATGGACTTCTGGAATAAAAGCAAAAATTACAGAAATATGATTCTTGCAGTAAACCCAGCTATTGGCTTGTCTGGATTTAATTTGGATCCAGGTTTCATTTTAGATTTAGTGGAGTTGGTCAGGGAACCAGACTAACTTCACAAGAGTACCTTAGATGCTTTAAACTGCACATATTTTTCATGAAAATGTCTGCATGATCAAGCTGTTGCTTATAGAATTATTTAAAAATGGCATCAAGCAAACAATGTATATTCAGGTTGGAAAGGAAACTAAGTCTTAAAATGTGTTAATAGTCAGTTCAGAAGAATAAAAGGAAATATTCATATTCTCGAGGGAAAAGCAGTAAGGGCTTCAGTTACATTTATTGGTTATGTCTTGTGATGGGAGATATGGTTGCCATCATCATGTGAAATAAAAAAAAAGGTCAAGAATTATGTTAAATTGAAAGATAGGAAGCCATTGAGCTCCATAGGGTTTGGAACAGTTTGTGAAACTGTTGGAGGTAATTAAGGTCCAGGTGTATTTTGCAAACTTTGTAGTTGAACATAATGTTTACAGTCCCTGCAGTAGTTTTGAATATAGGTTCTGAACATTTTAAATGTACATTTTCCAGCTTTAGCAGTACATGATATTTTGTTACACCTTACTGAAAACTGGTCTAATTAATGGAAAACAAAATCAACTGCCATATAGAGAAGGTCTTGTTAGTGTTGATAGGTCTGCAGGACTTGTTGGTTATGTGTGCTACTGGTAGTCACAGGTAAACAAACATATCTGCATCTGGTTTTCATTAAATTATTTTAAATTTCTGCTTAATGTCTGTTTATGATGTGATTTGTGTAATGAGTATGGGTAGATGATTTGTGTTTACTTGTATACTTAACTCATGACATTTTTATTTTCTAACACAGACAACAAACGCAAAGGAGATGAAGTAACTGAGAACATCAGTGCCAAGACAAAAAGGGTTGACCAGCAGAAGAAATGCAGTGACCTGATTGTATTAGGGTTGCCATGGAAAAGCACTGAGGATGATCTAAGGAATTACTTTAGTCAGTTTGGTGAACTTGTTCTGTCCCAGGTGAGGACAGTCAGGTCTTTGATAGATTGATCACTTTATTGTTTTATTCTGCCATATACATTTATGCAGATGATGTTTTATTCTATACATTTAGAAATGAATCAGTTAGTAAAGGATAAATATAATTTCATACCAGAGGCTAGAAGTTTTAGCTCACCTAGCTGTAAGGCCAAGTGAGTTATGTTGTGGCCCTACATCCATCAACAATTGCTTTTTCTGAACTTTCTCAAAAAACCACAGAGCCAACTCAGTCACACTTGGCAGTAAGGGCTGTTCCATTAAAAAATGCAATGGACCCAGGGAACACACTTTTAAAGTGAGGTACTCACCCATAGATGCAATTTAAAATTTCTTGTCATTTTTAATATGAACTCTGTGAAATCAAAGTACCCTGGCATATATTTTTAAAAAACTGCCTTCTCTGGTACCATATATGTTTAAATGGAACAGCCCAAAGTATCCTGGCATGAAGGCCTTTCAAGTTTATACAGATGTTTCCAATTCACCATCAAATATTTCCATCATGACCGAAAATATAACAGCCTTTAGACAACTTCTCAAAAGTGCTTCACAAGATTTAAAAAAAAATTTCAGAAAGCTTTCTGGCACCAAAATGCCTTCAGTTTGTACAAATGACAGATATCTGTCATCATATATGGCCATCATTGTTAAAAACTGAAAATCTTTAATTTCAGGAACTTAGAGCAGAATTTTGACCGCATTGGAAAGCATTCTGGCAGAATGAGCAAATATGTACATGTGATGCTGATTTCCTATCAAATATGGCAGTTATTTCTAAAATAGAATAACTAAAAAATGACAATAAAAACTACTTAACAGAACTTGACTATTGCTAAAATCGAAAGTTTTTAAATGACTTCTCAAAAACTACTCAGTAGATTTTGTGTAATGGAAATGAGACTTTTTGTTTACCTTTTGCCTCTTTGGAACCAGGGACATTTAACCCCATTACACTTCGGGTGAATTCCATGTTATGCAATTGAAAATGTGTGGTGTATCACAGGTTTCCATTTCACATTACAGTGACCATTAGTTTGGTACACAGGTCAAAACCCCAAATTACCATGCGACTTAAAGATGGTCTACCACCAGTATGATAGAGGATAAATCTAGATATTAAAAGTAGAAAAGTATATGCAGTTCTAAGGTCACAAGAATCAAATAGATGAAATTTTTTAACTTATAATTTTCACAGCTTGTAACATTTATAGTAAACGTCATACAGGTCATGTATGTGCAGTTACTCGTCTGAAATATAAATTGTTGTTTTAAAATACTAATTTTGCTTACCAAAGTTTATTCACTCCTGAATATTGAATGATCTGCACCTTAACTGTTATCGAGAAACTTCAAGATGAAAATTATCAATTACTATGGACCTTTACAATATCGGTCATGTATTAAATTGGGCAAGAAAAGTGCATATCGAGTGTAATCATCCAAATATAGGGTAGTACAGATTTGTTTATCAACATGTGTAGCTTTCATTGTGACGTCTCAGTGTGTGACATTCATTCCAGATTGTACTGGATCACACCTTTAGATTGATCTCGTCTAAAAATGTCCATATACTTTAACATTGATTTTTGCCATACATACTCCTTGAGGCATGTGAATTATGACCTTTCAAAGGAATATGTTTGTATGAGGATCCAAGTAAACTAAATAATTGCCATTTAAAGGTATGTACAATAAAATTATAAAAAATGACACCCAGTATTGAAATAATTGGTGTTGAATGCCTACATGACTTGTATGACTTTAACTACAGTTTTAGTTTACTAAATTTTATTGGCAGGTAAAAAGAGATCCCAAAACTGGGCTGTCCAAGGGATATGGTTTCATTCGATTCAACAAGTATGATGACCAGATGCGATGTATGTCACAGCGGCATAATATTGATGGTAGATGGTGTGATGTCACTATTCCCAATTCCAACGTAAGCATTATTTCATATTGTTACAAGTTTTCTTTGATTTTACTGCATGGCATTAAACTGACAACTCTAGACCTGGTACATGGTCTTCAAGTGATAGAATATCATGGAGTTTAGAGAAGCTTGATTTGTCATCCTGACACTGTTTACATTGATTCAATTTCCTTTCTTAAATAAAATTTTGTTTGTATTGCACCTTCCTCATGTAGATATGGGGTTCGTGAATCATTTCAAGGGAACCAATTGAATTATCTCCTAGCAACTTGTTTGCTCCAAGGAACATTTTCTTTATATTTGTTATATTCCTTTCAGCAGTTCATTATTCAGCATTTTTCTCTTCCAGCTGTTTGTTTATGATGAATTTGCCCATGTCATCATCATTTTGACAAATAAGATAATCTGAAAATGCAAAGTTTGAGTTGCTTGGTTTAAATGTGTAGACATGAAGGTTAGAGTTAAAGGAAATGAAGTTTGGAGTTTCACTAAAATGTTTATTATAATGTCTTGGTAGTCTCAAAAGAAAATGGTGTTGGAACAACTCATGTTAGCTGTTGCAGTCGTCTTGAAAATCTTGTTATTATTCCTTCTCTTGAACATATGGTTGCAACAACATCGGGTTTAATTATATGACTTACGATAAATATTTGGTCCTAAATGAAACTGGTATTGATTAAACCTCCAACATGTGCCACCATAGCAGCAATCCTGAGAATCTTATCATGAATTCTTTTGAATGGACAGTTGTGGAGACATGGGCGTTTCACTGAAGATTTTTTGAGCTGAACTGTGAATCCAAATGGAAATAGTGCCACTATTGCAGCCATCTTGAAATCTTAATCCTGCAGAGATGGTTGTAGCAGCATGAAGGTTTCATTAAAAAGACTTTCTTTGTAGTTGGCCTAATTTAAAAATTATTCCAATCGGAACTGCACCATGGTGACCGTGTTTAAAATTTTATTACTACTACTCGTAAACAGATGGTCACATTGACATTGAATTTTGATTAATGACATTGTGTGACTTCCAGTTGATAGTAAATGAATATCAACCATGGTGGCAACCTTGAAAGTATTTTTATTGCTGCTTTTGGTGAATAGATAGTTATATCACTATGAGATTTTCACTAAAACACTTCCAAAATTAAATGATGCAGAAATGGTCTCAAAAGGGCCACCACAGTGGTTATTGTGAAAAATCTCGTTACAGCTGTTTGTCTTGATTGGGTAGTCACACTGACAAGTTCTTAAAAAAAATTAGAGACTTTTTGTGTGCAATAAGTAGTTCAAACTGATTGTACTGATTGTGATCCAACTTCCAAATGTTGCTACATCTTGAAACTCATTGTTGTGGCTATTTCTCCTGAACAGATGGTCATGTTGACATAGGATTTTAGACTAGAATATAGTAACATTATGTAGCTGGTTCTGACTGAAAATTGTACTACGACAGTGGACATCGAGCAGATATCTTTATCACTACGCATCTTAAATGAAATGATGCAGATCTGATCACTAACATATTGTATTTAATTGCATTCTAATCAGCAAGTTGATAGTTGGCACTCTGATTTTAAGTTCAAAGATCAGAAGAGCTTCTATGTTAGCCTCTTGTTTGTCACCCATCCATCAGTTAAAACAGGTATGTTATCATTACTCTTAGACTACTTGGAGGATTGACATGAAATTGGTACATCTAAAGTCTAGTTACTCAGACATATTATTACTACTCCTTCTGAATGGATGGTCATATCGACATGGGGTTGTCTCCAGAAGGCTATGATATTTAGTTGACCCTAAATGAAATTACTGCCAATCCGACATTCAATATGGCAGTCATGGCAGCCATCTAAATAGTCTTGTTATCACTGTTCTTAGATGGAGACTCGTATCAACATTGGGTTTTCACCAACAGATTTCTTACAATCATACAACCAACCATTATGCTTTTTGAGTAATCATAAGTCATTGCCAAATTATGTTTCACACTTGCCTGTGTATGGATTATGCTTTTTTTATAAATTAAAAACTAAACAATAAAGCAGTAAAAAGTTGTTTTTGTCATTTTTATTATCATCTCTTTAATTCCACTCATACAAATGTTAGCATATTCTTATTAAGATAACTGCTGCATAAGAATAGCATAAGAGTACTTAACTTATTCACTATTTATAGCAACTGTCTATAACCGATTTCCAAGAGAACATACGGGTTTCTTGAAATAAGAACTTTTCCTCGCAGATTCATTATATTGATAAGCTAGTTAGTTAGCGGACCAGGACATATTTTTAAACAAAATGGCACCAGATGTTATGCGAAATGCTGTATGGTGTGAGTTGTGAATGTTATATGATGGAAAATGCTACATGGATTTTTTCAAACTTCAGAACATGTCAGATAAAATAAAAGGATAAATCAACACCTGTTTGCAAATTTTAAAAGAAGAATATGAGAGTAATGTAATACAGCACTCTAAGCGCATGATCATGCTCGTTGCAGAATTTCATTTCATGATCATTAATAGACATGTAAACTAGCTAAAGTGAGTCCTGAATATAAATAATTTATCAGCATATTTTGTGCTTGTATTCTGATTCTAATCCATACGGATCTTGCCCTTTGTGACAAGCATTTTGACTAGCTGCAGAACCAGGTTAGTAGCAAAAATAAATGTATATTTTTTATACATTCTGTAATTCTGGCATGTTGTATATAGATCACACTTTTTACGCCCAAAGTATGCTTTTTTGCCACTTATAATAAAGATAATTATGCTTACATCACTTGGGGGGGGGGTGATGGCTTGTACATACAGTGTCTAGTTGGTCATTAATGAAAATGGTGCTGATATGACTACCATAGCTTCTGTCTTAGAAATCATATTGTTGCTATTCCTCCTAAGGGCTGTTCCAGTAAAACATAATTCCCCCCCCACGGCACTTCAAAAAAACTTCTGTAGGAGGTTGTGTTTCAACTATTTTGATTCTGACAGTGGAAGGTTGAATAGGAAAATCACTCCTGTTGTGGGTTGTGTTAACAAAATGAGAAATTGCTGGTGGGGTTGTCAGAAAAAAAAAACGAATATATATATTTAAAATCACATCTAACCCCCTCCTAGCGGTCTAATGTGAAAAAAACATTGGGTCAGAAAACATGCGAGTGCACCTAATTTGTACGAATTCGCGTACTTTTAAAACAATGATACGCTTTCCGCAAATTATGTCATCGTCGTGGATATCAACCGTGCTTTGTGCAGTATGCAATTTTTATTCAACTTCTAACTTCAAAAGTGCATTGCGTGACATAATTCGCACTGCCAGTAGCAATATCGCAGCATTTGATGCGACATCCAGATTCAGGAAGGCAAACGTTAAAATAGCTGGATACTTCAGTTTGACATGAATGTCTGTTAAACTAAATTTGATTGGTTCATTGGGCCCTGGAACAAGCATTTTATGGTAGTTTTAACCTTACTTTCATCATGGAAGTTTTACATATGCATGTTTCAAATAAGGGCCACACAGGGAACCAAAATGGCTGAATCACAACAGGGTTTGTCATCAGATGACGTTTTCAGTGGGCAGATACTAGCTGGTGATAGCTATGATGACAATGAATTTCATGTATATCAGTCTGTTTGGACATTGGGAAAATGTCACTGGAAATACCAGTGTATGATTTTGAGCCCAAATTTGATGTTGAGTGCGAGTCCGATGTACGTGTTGGATGGACAGGATGCCGGTTATATTTATTCAAGATACCCATGTCTGAACAAGCAGACTGTGGGAATGTTGGACTTAAAACCCTAATACAACATTATGGAAGAGAAAAAAATTTGGCATAAGAGGCAGCAAAGCACTGATTCAAGGAAGTGAATCTTTGGCAGAGTTCATGTTAGTGAAAACTTTTATTTTTGGAACGGAGATATCAAAGAGAGAATACCCATCGGGTCATACCTGTGAGATGCTGAAAATTGCACAACCATAAAGAACAAAAGAATAACGAGACAAACTTTCATATCATGCAGATGTATTACCAAATGAAGTACATGCTCTCTATGTGCAAAAATTGAATGACATTAAACATAAGAAACTGACTGAAATGTGTAAACTCAAAGCAAGATGGATAAAATTTGTCCTGTTTGTGTTTGGTTATTCCTATGTATATTTTGAGGATGTTGATATTTTCTGTATTCCTTTTGGCACTTAGTTCCAAGCCATCATTTGGTATTTGTATTACAAATTGGATTACTGTTATCTAGTACACAACATTTTGAAGCAGTGTCATTAACTAATGATGAAATTGATGAAAAAATGCTTGATGTCTTTCTGATATATGGATTCTTTACTACACTACTAATCGGTTCATCCTGATTCTTTTTTACCATCTCCTTTAGTTTTACTGGTATCAATACTTTTAATAAAATTGTAACTTCTATTTTCTTACAATCTAAATATTTGTGATCATGTATTATTGTCAAATGGTAAAATGTGCTTAGTTTTGTTGTAAAATCTAAAACAGTTAATTAGCAAGGGACTAAAGTAAAAAGTCGGTCAACTTCATGTTTGGAAAAATTATTACCATATTGCAGAGTGTTGTTAGAAACAACAGAAAAGTTGTACGAGATGTATTTTGCAAAGTTATAGAACCAGCACTTGTATTGTAACCACATATTCCATTTAAATAATACTATCATTATTTCTGCATATGCCTATCAGTTTTTCCCAAGTGGTATTAATTTCCTGATCTGATGTTGTTCGTTTCTTGTGCAATTTTTACACATCAAGAATTCTCAGTATCATTAAAAAACAATGTAATCTGCACCAAATTGAGTTGTTTGAGAAGAAATTTGTTTTTTAACCCAAAAATCACTGAAGCTATGAGTTCTGGCATTAAAGTCTCACATTAAATAACATTAAAGTTGCCATAATAGTAATTTAGGATGCAACTGTTCTAATTTCACCTTTGGTATATTCAGATCTTGAATGTGATGGAGGAACATGGCTCCAAAATAAACACATCAATTTTAGAACCTGTTCATTGATTTTGAATCAAGTATATAGTCCATCTGAATTGTTAGAAAAAGTTTAATTCTTTTGACAACATCGTAATTAGCTGACAAATATGGAGTAATCCTATGGTCTTTCTGCCATCCCAACCAAGACCCCACCGCAACTATGCCCAATGACATCACAGTAATAATCACTATACAACTAGAGATGACATCTCTTTGAGTATTTTGATTTCAGTAGAGCCTTAACAGAGTGGAACAGTAAGAAAGAGTGACAGATATTTAAGTGTTAGGGAGATATTTAACAATGGCTATTCCTCCCACCACCACTTCCTCATTGGAGATCACATGCACAGAAAACTTAGATTAAATCCTGAAATCCTGGCAGCATCCCTGCAGGGGAGATAACTTGACCATTTTATTTGATTTTATTGGTCTCTGGTTATCCCATGGTATTTCTGTTACTTAACCATTATCTTACAGTGTGTCCAGTCAGCATGGTCGAAAAAAAGCATACAACCATTGAGAGTTGTTGAAGGACTCACATTACTAAGATATAAAAGAACGAGAACCATACTATATAAATCAGTGAAGACAAAATAGTATACATGGTTTGACTGCCCCTGATTGGTTGATCATGAAAGTAATATTTTAGTAAAAAGAATCTTTCGAGAGCTTGTCCTACTTGTAACTGAAAAAAGTCAGGGACATTCTTTTATTAACATAATTTCTGTCCCTTTACAGACTTGAGTTTGGAAGACTCATTACTGAAATCAGCACCTGACTCTTTGGTGTAGTATTGAAAGCACACATTTCAAATTTGTGAAGATCCAGAAAATGGTGCAGCTGTTATGGTTCTCTTTTCACAAAAGCTGTCATCATAGATGTGTCTGTACTGATAAAAATTTGAACATGAGCACTCAAAATTTTAAGTTATTGAATTTTAATATCATGGTGTTTGCACAGGTTTACAGTGGGAACTGAATTAGTACAGCGAGTCTTGAACTCTTGAGTTTTGTACAGAAACATGGAATCTAAGCAGAATACATCCAGAAATGTAAAGGTCTTCTATCTTGGATTTAGTCTCCCCGTTGCATTTCACATTGATATGCATATTCACAAACAATCAGTATAGTAGTAGGAAAAGTAAGTGACAAATTTAGATACATATCATAAACATGACAAACAGTATGTGGGGGAACAAGATCATAAAAACAGGCTGGAATGGAGAAGTATAATAACAACAATAATGAGTAGAAGTGTGCCTCTTTTTTATTTGTGCAACATTATTTTCTCAGCTTCAGTAAGAAATTAATCAAAGGGAAGACAATAAAGGATGTACAGTTAACTAAACCACGTGAAGTTAGCTACTCAAATCTATTTTAACCTTCTGGTTATATCTGTTCTGGTCTGTTTCTGTCCATTCTGGTGATTATGTCCACTGAATCAGTATGATTGGAAAAGAATTTGGCAGATTTAAAGATTGAAAAATCTTTTGTCAGATTATGATTATACACTGTGCTTCTGCCTGAGAGATGTGAATAATTTCATTTCTTGGTTTGTTGATTCTGGTTGTTGCTCAGTTCAAATGCATAACTGAAAAACACTGATGCATTCTCATATTTTGTTATAAATATTTATTACAGATGCACATCTCCAGGTATTGGTGAACATAGCTTGGATGGAGCAATGTACATTGCTAGAGAAACTTTTAAGTGAGCTAAAATGTAAACTTTTTGGCAGCGTGTGATGCAGGATTGCTCAAGACTTCTCCATCTCATATGCTCACCATGAAAAATCCATTTGTACCAACTGATGATGACTTTTAGGTAACGGTCAGAAAGGCATAACTGACAATATTTAAAGGTCTACAAAAATTACTGGAGTCAAAATTTATAAACTCATACAGCTGTGGCAAAAATGATGGACTAGTACCTTTGCTGCTGTTGCCACAGTTGATTAGTTGGTTGATTTAGTTTGGTTTGGTTTGTTTTTTTGGGGGGGGGTGGGGTTAACAGTATATTAGGTGGAGGAAGAACCCCAAAAGACCACCAACCCAAATTGGTTGATCTGTGACAAAAACTTACTCTGTGAGATGTGCAAGTGATCTTTAAAAGCAAGCACCTTAGTACACTTGGGCACATGGAGCCTATGTTGATTTGATGTTTATCTCCAACAGCCAAAGTCATTTAGACAGATCTCCAGTTTCGGTAGATCATTATGGCCTTTACACCATTTTCAGATAAAGAGAATCTATATATGGCAGCCAGTTTTACTGCTGAAGAAAATCCAAGTACTTTTGAAACACCAAACACCACTTATGTAGAATCACTGACCTTCCACAAGTAACTGGCAACAGTCTCATTTACACATTGGAGGCAAGTAATCACATGACAAGCATCTTGTACCACTCTGCCATGGAAGCCTCTCAGATCTGTATCATGAGACAAGCATCTTACACTCTGCCATGAAAGCCCCTCAGACCATAGGTATAAGTCTCATATGAAAGACTAGAAGTGGGAGATAGAACCTGTGACAGCTGGATTAAAAGTGCAGAATGTTACTGCTAGGCCATCAGTGATGATTTTAATGCTGTTGACAATACAGTTAACTGCAATGACATTCAGTTTAAGAGTACTCTGGGAAAAAATGATTCCTTGACTTTCATCCATTTTTAAAAATCTGATTTATGATATAAAAATGTTTGACTTGCTATATTTCTTTTTTTTAAAACTTTATATTAGTCTTGCAACAAGGCATAAAAATAAGATAACGGTAACTGAAATATTTGTTCTTACAAGAAATGATAGAGTGTAAAAGTAGGCAGAAATAATGCAACATCGCTTTCATAGGCATTAATGATTTTTTCAGACAAATCATGTATTGTAAGTTTACCAAAACATTTATTGAAAAATAATAACAAGGGAATCGTAGCATCTGACCACACATTTAAAGCAATACAAGATTGAACTATTACTCTAATCAAAAGCAACATGCCTGAGAACAAAGAAAAATAGCAAAACATAGTGATCACTTTAGTAAACACAGTTTAGTAAGGATACAAATTAATGTTTTCTGTATTAGAATAGACATCCCAGATATAAAATCTATATTCATGGACATTAAATTAGTGGGTATTAAGGGACTGATCAATGACATCTACAAATAATAAGCCACCAAGAAAATTTGTAATTTTAACAGTATCAGAGACATACATGGCTGACAGACAAATGAACAAAAGGACAAAAGATTGATTATAATAAATGAATACAAATAAAAACATGCAGTAGATATATATGATCTATATGAATTCAGTAGATTACCTCCAGCTAGCTGTCATTTAAATCACTTTCGTCCCCAGCCCAATATTAAAATCATTTCTACCACCCACTAACCCACAGCCAGAAATTATGTAAAAAAAATATGCTTATGTAGGGGGGCAGTGTTTTTTTAATAAAACATATCTGACGGTGGATCTTAATTTTTTTAAATTGCTTCTGTTGTGGGTTGGTTGAATTTGAAAGTGTCTTCTCCCCAGGGGGTTTATATTTTTCTGGAACAGCCCTAAACAAAAAGTCATATCTACATGGATTTTTCACCAGAATACTTACCGTATATAGTTGGTGCTGAATGAAAATAGTGCCAATCTTACAGTCAGTATGGTTCTCATATTGACATGGGGTTTTCACTAGAAGACTAATTGTATCTAGTAGATCCTAACTGAAAATAATGCCAGTCTTATGGTCAATATGGCTTTGGTGATGGCCATCTCGAAATCTTGTTGTTCTTACTCCTCTGAATACATTATATGGTCACACTGACGTGGTTTTGATGAAGACTTGTAAAATTTAAATTGGTCTTAACTTGGTCCCAATCCTGCATTCAGTATGTCTGCCACAATAGCCATCTTGAAGATCTTGTTATCACTACTCCTGAATTGATAGTCATATTGAATTTGTGGTTTCTTCAAGACTTCCAGTGATGTCTATTTGATCCTAAATGACAGTGGTGCTGATCATATGTCCAATATGGCTGCCATAGTTGCCATTTAAAAGATTTTCCTCTGGTTCAAGAAGATCAGATATGATTTCAACACTCCGCAGTCAAAATGAAGAAACATTCTTTTCTTAGATTCCTGAACTTTTTTTTTCAGCCATTGGAATGTTAATCCATTCTAGGGACTTGTGATAGATCTACTGGCCTGTGATCCTGATAACAGTTATGGATGCAATTTTTTTTATGAAATATGGTTTGTGGATATATTTGAAGAATTCCTTACATTATGATAGTTCAATAAGTTGGGATTTTTCCAAAGATTATTAATTATAGACATAACCAAAGCTAGCGTCTGGGTATAAGTTCATTGTTCTATCCATGATCATGTTCAAGGTCATGGCCAATAATAATAATGAATAATGTGCTGTGTTTATAGTCTCTGAATGTGTTTAACTCAAACATCTAAAATATATTTTTTTTATCAGATTTGTTAATGAGCAATTGATTTTTCTTTTTTCCTGGTGGTAGTCCTTACTTTCCTCCTCTAGAAGGAGCTTTTATGGACAGCTGAAGTGTGGGACTTGCTGAAAGTTGCAGCTTACACCAAAGCAGGAAGAATAAAGCGACTTATTATTCTTTGCAGATGGTCCGACTGTATTCCAGAGGGGCTGTGGCACTTCCCACCTCAAGGAAGTTGCTGACTCTCTAATCCCAGGAGATATGAGAGGCTCTTTCTGGTTCAAATAAGTAGCCAGATTGTCTGTCCGAGGATGGATCATACACATTTCCCCTGTTTAAGGGAGTCTTAGACATCACTGTGCAAGTCCCACATCTCCTGCATAATGGAAGTGTGGTCTCATCCTAGCTTGTCAGAGATGTTAAGATTGTTGATTGTGCTGAGTTCCTAGGATAGGGACTAATTTCATTGCTTGACTGTTCTTTGGATGGTAATCAGGTACCAGGCATTGGGCTCTAGTCAGAGGGCAGCACTATACAAGTAAAGCAACAGATGAAATGGACTGGTGACTGGTTACTGGGCATTTGTTCCCACCAGACCTTGTACTTCCCAAAACAGAGTGCAACCTGCCTCTAAGGAAATGGATTGTGTTGACCCCCCTACTTCCCTGTTCTATATATTTCCTTTCAATTGGTACAGAACTTGGGGACTTGAACAACCAGGTAGTGAGTTAAGAATGTCTCCATGTTAGCTATACAGGACATGAACCAGAAGAGATTATGGGATGGCCCATCCATTAGCACAAGTTTGTTAATGCTACTCTCATGAAAACTTTACACACACATTTATTCCATGGTCTAGTTGGTCCTACAGTAAAATGGCGCCATTCAGACATCTGATGTGGCCACCACAGCAGCAATCGTGTTATTTTGAATGGATGGCCGCATCAAGTTGGAGTTTTCACCTGAAGACTTCTTATAATGTCTAGTGAAATGTTGCCAATCTGAAAACTAATATGGATGATCACATGGACATGGGATTTCAGTTAAAGAATTTTTATGATGGTTACTTGGTCAGAATGAAATTGGTGCTGATCTGACACCCAATGTGGCCACCATCTTGTTATTGCTAATCCACCTGAATGGAAAGTCCTGTTAAGATGATGGCTTTCATCAGAAGCCTTTTTGTAATGTCTAGTTGATTGCGAATAAAAAGGATGCCAATTTGATCTCTGGCTATGGTGCTAATCTAGCACCTATTGTGACCACCATGGCAGTCATCTGTAAATTATATCACTACCCTACCTGAATAGAGTCTTGTTGACATGGGTTTTCACCAAGAGACTTCTTATTATGCCTTGTTGGTCTTAAATGGTACAGATATGATGTCTGTTATCGCTGTCACAGTGGCCATGTTGAAAATATTATGTTATTGCTGCTGCTTCTGAATGGATGGTCATATCAGCATGGGGTTTCTACTGAAAGACTTTAAGATATCTATTTGGTCTCAAACGAAACTGATACTGATCAGATGTTCACTATGGCCACCACAGCAACTGTCTTCAAAATCTTGTTATTGCTACTTTCCTAGAACAAAAAGTCCTAGGGTTTTGACCAAAAGAGTTCTTGTGATATTTGGTAGGTCCAGAATGAAAGGGGTGTGAATCAGACGTCCAATATGGTTGGCACCGCAGCCATCGTGAAAATCTTGTTATTACTATTTTTCCTGAATGATAAGGCATATTGACATGGGGTTTTCACCAGAAGACTTCTTATTGTGGCTTGTTAGTTTTAATTGAAATGGCTATATATAATAAAAATTGATGTGATATCTAATATGGCTGCCATGTGTTGATGTTGAAAATCTTGTTGTGGCTGCATCTTTTGAATCAGAATGGAGCTTTCACTTAAAGACTTTCTGATGTCTAGTTGGTCCTAAATAAACTTCTCCCAATCAAATGTTTAGTATAGCCACCACAGCAGTCATCTAAATTATCTTCTTACTGTTACTTCTTCTGAACAAAAAGTCACATTGACTTGTTTTTTTTCCCCAGAATATCTAGTAGGTCCTGCATTAAATATGGTGCTGCATGCACAGCCAGTATGGCTGCCATCTTGAGAATCTCGTTTTAGCTACTCCTTGTGACCTGACGGTTGTAACAGCATGAAGTTTGTAATTAAAAAAAGATTCCATATGTGATGTCTACTTGGTTGTAAATGAAAATGGTAATGTTTAGACATCAAGTGTGGTCACCACAGCGACTGTCTTGAAAAGCTTGATATCAGTACTTCTGAATGGATGATATATCAGGATGTCATTTTTGCTGATAGACTTCTTATCATGTCTAGTTGGTCCTGAACAAAAATGGGCCAATCTGACCTCCATTATGGATCCCACATCTTGAAAATCTTGTTATGGCTTCTTCTCCTTTTCGTATTGACAGTGTGCTTCACTAGAAGACTTCTTGTGATATCTAGTTGGTCCTATATGGAAATGTTGTGAATCTGATATAGTGTATGGCCACCATGGCAGCCATCTTTAAATTCTTACTGTTGGCACTCTTCCAGAATGAAAAGTCGTATCAGTATGTTGTAATCACCAGAAGTCTTATCATATTTTGTTGGTTCTGAATTAAAGTGGTGCTGATCTGATGTCCAGTATGGTCACCATTGCTGCTATTTTGTTACTTTTTTAAAATGGGAAGTGGTATCAACATGGAATTTCCACAAGAAGACTTCTCATGACAGCTTGTTGGTCCTAAAGGAACACAGTGCCAATCTGGCATCAGTATGTCCACCACTGCAGCTGATTTGAAAATCTTGTCACTGGAGACTGTCCAAAATGGTTTCAGCACTAAGCATTTAACAGTAAGAAGTGGTTTTATTTCATATTCCTGCAGTCCCTTCAGTGGACTTTTGTATACATTTTTCATTAATATTTTATTTTCTTTTGCAGGAAGGAGCCCAGCATTTGGTCAGCCGGAAGGTCTTCATTGCTCGTTGCACAGAAGATATTAAAGGCGAAGACCTTAAAGCGTATTTCAGTCGCTTTGGCGAAGTGGTAGATGTTTTCATCCCAAAACCATTCCGCTCTTTTGCCTTTGTTAGTTTTGCTGACCCAGAAGTTGCTCAGAGTCTCTGTGGGGAGGATCATATTATTAAGGGAGTCAGTGTTCATGTCAGTTATGCTGCCCCTAAAGGAACAGACAGACATGGGGAAAAGAAGGTCCAGATCCCATCTAAAGGAGTTTACCAACAAGGAGGGCCTCCAGGCTGGAATCCACAACATGGTCAGGGAAATCCTGGGGGAAAACCCGGGAATATGCCAGAGATGAATAGCTTGGGGATGAATTTCTTTAACTCAGCCATGTTGGCAGCTGCACAGGCTGTTCTTCAGCAGCAAGGTTGGGGGCCAGGGGGAACACCAGGAGCCCCTCCACAGGGAAGTAGTGGGGATAATGCACATCATACTGCTACCCAGCCAGGCAGTTACTCCACCTCCCATGGGTCAGCTTCAAACTGGGGTTGGGGACAGCAGTCAGACAGTACAGCAGGGGGTTACCAAGGGTGGGGTGGAGGAGCAACTCGCCAAGGGGGATGGAACTAATCATCATTTATATTACAGCTATCTAACAGTGATACAGGCTTGAGGATTTTGTGCGACATCATAAATGGATTTGAAGTCTAAAAACGGGGCTCCATTTAGAGTCTGAAAAATTGGGCTGTAAAAGGTCAGTTTGATAACATGTTTGGGTCAAATTGAATGAAAGAGCTGTAAGCATTAATGGGTTTTGAGATATGTCCATTTTTATGTTTGCTTTGTATGGTACTACAGTATTCATCTAAAGCAAGCTCTAGTGGAAAAACAAAGACTACTATGTATATCTGTAGTTATAATTTTTGTAACATTTAAATTTATATTTGATTTCTTATGTTGTGTTACATATATTTTGCCATGTGTAATCGGTTTCTATTCATTTTCATTAGAGTGTTCATTATAATGTTTCAGTAATACATGGAGTTTACGAATTGCAGCTTTCCATCATTATCCTGGATACAACACAGTTGCACCAAGGACCCAATTAAGATTTCAAAAAAAGAAATTTTCCATCTCGTTTAACATTGCAGAAATGTTTAGCTCTTTTATTCCTTACTAACGAAAGGATACTTGAAATTGCCATGTCACAAACCAAAGTGTCAGATTGGCTGGTTGGCTTAAAGAGCTGTGCACCCATTATATGTCAGTCAAACCAGTATTTCTGAGCATGCATTTGTTTATCCTCCATGTGACGTGAAACAGCACATTTGGCAGGAAAAAACGCATCTTATATAAATGTGTAATGAACTTGTCTTATTCAATACAAAGACCAGTGATTGAAGGTTTGCAGTATAGCCTGGGATACCTGAGTAATTGCAGTTTCTCCATGGTTTGAAATCTGTTTCAGAGCATTGACATTTGTGCTGGTTTTACTGATAATCTCAGTTACACAAGTTTAACATCTCTCAAGAATTAATAATGTAATTCTGGACCTGATCTTGGTGGCTTATATTGATTTTCTCAGCTAGATGAAAGAAATTGAGTCAGTTGCCAGTGTTTAGATGGTTTCTACTTATTTACAGGAAAATGTTCAGAGCAAGTTAAAATTAAACCATTTTAGGCAGCTGATGGTTCAGTTCCATCATGTGTTTAATGTATGACCTTGTTATTGAAGCATTTTAGCAGTACTTAGTGTGCCAATAAATTGTTTGGATTAACAGTCATATTCTGTGATCAAAATTGTATTTGGGATCACTGTTGAATTACAGAAAATGCATTAACTTACATCAGTTGCATCAGTGACTAGATCATTTTGCCAAAGACCGCAAATTATGCACAAGGGAAAACATAGTTTTTGTACACTACATTATTTGAATAGTTCGAGTGCACACTCACTGTGACCTGGCAATATCATTTTTGTGATCATAAAAAGTGAAATTTATCTTTTTTTTGGCATTTTGTTACTCAGAGAACTTTCCCATTATACAGTGGGTAGTACATGTTTCCATCAACATTTATGAATGCCAGTTACTGTGTTACAGCGAGGGAGAGCTGCATTTGCAGTCAGTTGTATGAATTAAATTTTTGGGGTGGGGTATCTCAGTTATGGGACACTCATGGGAAAGACAATTGTATGATAAATTCTTGTAAGGTGCATCAGAAATGGATGCATCAGTTAATGTTAATTAACTGTAGGAAATTAATGCAAATTTATGAGAACAAAATCCTATCTAATCTAATTTATATTCTTCTACAAGAAACTTGGATGTAAACCAAATCTTCGAATTCAAACACAGGACTGGAAATTCTGAATTGAGTGTGACAGAGACTGGATGTTACTGCGTGAACTTGCAAGATGTGTGCTAGAAGCTGGATTTTATAGCAGTGTTGCGAGGTCCATCGAAAGTGAATGATGTGTGTCTTCTCAAGTGGAATGTTTGACACTCATGGGAAAGACAAATGCCGAGTGTATTCTCAAAGTCTGGATTGTTTATTGTATGGAGATTGCTAGAACCTTCATTTTACTTGGAAAGTGTGCCATTTACAAAATTGATTCGTTCATGAAGGATTTTAAAACATGGAATTTTGAAAGGAAGGTAACCGATTGCTTGTGGAAACTTTAGATGAGTAACATCAATTTACAGAATTATCTTGTTAAGAGTTAACCAGCATCTAATTGTTTATATTTTTTAAAAAAATTTATTGTTTTATGTGTTGTACACTTTTTACCTGTTTGAAGATCATGAAATTTGAATCAAAATCTTACTCATCTAGAGGCTTTGTTGTGAATATTGTGAGATACTGGTATGTGTGATATGTGTGGCTTGCATTAAATAGAACATAGTCTGTATCAGATTGCTTCTGTTTTCTTTTTCCTTCTTGATCTTTTATTGCAGGTGTTAAAAAAAAAAAACTAACCTCCAACAAGGTGACGATGACATGGCCAGCCTCCTGTCCAGAAGGTGTCATTGGAGAGAAAAACGAAAGGAAACTTTCCCTTAAGTTTGTTCTTGATTAGATTCAGGGCTAGAGTAAGCATTGGTCTTAATCTAGCCTTGTCAGCCAAGTCTAGGGAGATGCTTCTCAAAAAGTGATATTATTGTACATATTCTTGCTAAAAGCAGAGGACATAGTATCAGCATTTCACTCCATCTGTCTCTGTCTCACTTTTATTCCCACCCTTGAAATTTAAAGCCATTTTAGATTGAGAGATGAAATATGGTATACATCATCATTGGAAGGTTGCATACCTCATTGGGGCTTCTATATTCAGAGTCAATTTCATGGTTCAGTATCAAGCTAATTGACATTAAGGACTGAAACTTGGGATATACATCATTGCAAGACATGTTACACGCCACATTGTGTGTCTTATATTCAAGGCCAAGGTCAGTATTTCAAGTTTTTCCTCACCATTTCATTCCAATAGTTTAGATTTTATTTCTGATCAAGGGATGAAACTTGGTATATTTAGATCATGAGAAGGTGTCATGTACCACACTGGGGGTTCTGTTTTCATGGTCAGAACCATAGCTTAGTATTTTAAATTTCCATCACACTTTCCTTTCTGCAGTATCACAATAGAGCTGTTGAAGATTAAGTGAAAAAAAACTAGGTATCCTCATGGATCATTATTAGAAGGTGTGTTGCATACCATGTTCACTGTCACAATTTTATATTGCAAGTTTTATGACACTTTCCATTCTGGTAAATGGAGCTTCAGGTGGCGTATGCCTTTACAGATCAATCACAGTAAACCTGCTTGCTTCGATTTGACTCGACTTGATCAATATGTGTATGTAATCGGACTTCCCATGGTTCATTGGTTCTTACTCCACCAAATATACTGACAGCCATGTATAGCCTATGATGTGATGAAAAATGGCTTTGAACCCCATGAACCAAACCATTTTGGTCTATAACATTGTAGCTGTTAGAGATTAAGGGATGAAACTTGGTGTACTTTTACATTATCAGGAGAAAGTGACTCGCGACAAGTCATAGGTCAGTAATTGAAGTTTTATGATTACCTTTTTGTTTCTTCTGTATAATTTAAGAGCCATTTGAGATTAGGAGATGAAACTTCATATCCTTGTATATGAACAATTCTAGGTGTGCTGGCTATAACATTGGGGGTCATATGCTAAGGTTGGTGTCATTGGGGGTGGAGGCTGAGTAGCCATATGGTCTAAGGATCTTGTTTTTACCGATACATAATCATAATCATCTTGGCTCGATCAATGTGGGCATGTGAGAAGGCATGCTAGTAGCTTCCCAAGCTCTTCCTCAACCAAGCATACTAGCATGTTTGTCATATGCCACGTTGGCAGTCCTATCTTAAGTGTCTTGGGCCAGTGTTTTAGGTTTCAGTAGCATTTTCCCATCTGCTTTATATACGGTTTAAGATGAATAAAATTTGGTAAACTGGAATATTGTCACACACACATCAAAGGTCTCTTAAACACTTAATCACACATATTTGGACGCAATTTTTTTTATCTGGGATGCAGAAAATCATTTAGGCAGGAGTCCTCCGTACGCACACAATAACTGGACAGCAAATTCAAAGGCTTGCAAGTCCTGCTTCAACCACCTGCTGCTTGGGAAAATGTGTTGGTCAATTGATCATTTTAGCTGTGCTGATATTTACAGTGTCAGAATTCATTGGCTGTAATGCTCCCAGATGTATATGTTGTCATTATAAGAGTACATCAAAAGAACATGACCCAATAGCTGGGTGGCAAGTTCAAAGACTTGGACTAGCTGTTGAGTGGTGGGAAAATGTGCTGAAATTTATAGTGGCTGAATTCTGAGGCTGGAATGCCCAAAGAAATACATGTGGTCATTATTAGAGAACATCAAGTGAACAAATTTAGCTTTCCTTATCTTGTTCATTTTCTTGTGTAGCCGAATAAGTAATGCATGTGACCTCGAAATCAAGACATGTCAAGACTTAGATAAAATGCCGTTGCAAATTTGGATAAGTATTTTGGGGTTAAAGGGGAAAATTGACAGATTGTAATGAGATTCAGAAGAGCGATAGAACTGATAGTTTAGATGGAACAGAGCCAAGTGTACAAAAGTGTGTGATGCCTGGCATAGTATTTGGAATAAAGCTTTTCCTTGAATTGACAAAATTCTGTATTACTAATGGACAAACAAGAGCTATATGTCGGTGGTGTAAACAATAAGGAAAATTAAACTCAATGACAACCACTGGTTCTTCTCTGGACATTTAGCCACTTAGGTATGCCCAATATAGTTATGGGAGGGGACTGCAGCTTTTGCTGGTGGGACTCCAATTTTTACCAAAATATGAGTCCTGTGCTCCTTAGTTGTAAAATCCTAGTGAGACCGCTGTAGGTGTGCATAATATATATACACACACACACACACACATAATGGTTGCTTTTGTTTAAACTTTATATCTTCAAACAAATGAGGTTCAGGTATGAACCATGTTAAACTTAACTGTGCTGTTTGATGGCATTCATCACAATAAATGTTTTATCTTCATGGTAAAGATTTTTTCACCTCTTCTTTATTTACTCTCAATACCTAATGACATAGAAACATGAAACTTTATTAATTTCCATCCCTGCTTAGTAACTCTACAGCTCTGCCACAGCCCAATTTTATCAGTGTACACTTTTGATGACCTAACTACAACTACATGAAGATGTGGCTCTGTTTGATGAACACTTTTGCACACGCGAGATGAAATAATTGATGCATGTGGCTCAAAGCACTCAACTTACTGGGTAAGAAAAATCCATATGCAAAGGTTAGCATATGTCAAAGAACAGTGGACTAGGAAGAATTCATGTATGTATTGTATATATATATATATATATATAGGGCATAATGGTACATCAGCACAGTCGTGGTTATAAAGTGGTAAGTAAATTGAGATATCCCGAAAAGGCACACAAAGCAAAGATCAGGCCAAAATAGACTGAGATCTTTAAAATGCAAATTCCAGTTTTTAAGAAGAAAAAAAAAAAGGCCCAAGACAGCTGGAACTCGGGGTGAAAATGTTGTTTTCATTAGTTGTGTTGTGACATGCATGATGGTACATGGGGACATTGCACCTTTTGGAGAACAGCCTTTGTCTAACAGCCTCTTTTTTGACCAAACTTTATGGTGTAATAAAGAAACCTTTAGATTCTTTGGACTAAAGGTCATAGGTCAGTCATGGCAAGTTAAATAGGAAAATAATGGTTTCTGCAAAGGTCCAGGTCTTTGAGTACTGTAGGTCAGCAGTCTCCAGAATAAACAATACTAGTGCCTATATATAGCTATTGAACATGGGGTGGGTGTATAATGTTCCATTGACAGTACTTGTTCACCCAACATGTAATGACCAAAGTTTAAAAATTAAAACATTTCTTTCAGGATTTGACTATTACACAGTTTTGATTGTGTCATGTTTTTGATGATAGGCTCTTGTAACAGGTTTTAAATTGATATTTATTTGTATATCACGGTTCTCGAATAGATGTAAAATAGAGATGAAAACCAAGCAGTTGTTTGGCCCTGGACCTCATAATCTCAAGAGTCAAAACTGAAATCTCGTTCATTTTTCTTTTTTTTTTCATTTGTGAAGCAAAGTGATCATGATTTCCTGTCTTGTGTTGAACAAAGAAAAACACTTGTACAGTATTTTGAAAGAAACAGACAAGCAGACAGTGAGACAAACTTGGCCATTACTGATTTTGTACAAGTGTTTCTCTTTCTGATTATGTATATTTAGCGTATTAAACAGAAAAAAGTTTTATCTTATATTTTTAATCAACACCGTTCCTCAAACCATCTTAAATGCAAACATACACCCCATAAAGTCATGAAAGTTACAATTAAATCAGGTATCTAATTTCAGAATCACAACCAACTTCACCAAGGCATATTGTTTTATCAAAGGATAAGGATCACGGTTGGTGACTATGTATATTTTGAAGTCATGTCAGCATAACCTGTTGTATCCTATTTTTACAAACGTACCAACAACCCTTTCTGTGCAACAGTTTGTGATTTAACAAAAATAACAAATACATCTGAAATAACAATCCTTCCATCTCATTCAGTCTTGAGTAATTCCAAAGTATGAAATCACTTAGCATAGTGTCAAATTCTTACAATAATATATTAATTAAAACACCCATTTTTTTTTTTAACATTTCGCTAATTGAAGCAAATTAACCTGCAGTAAAACACAGTTTGTCCACTCAGACGACTGGCTTCACAGGCTGGTAATTTTCGTTTTATTTAACTGATTACAGTTTGATGGGCAATTGAACTAAAGTCAATATTTGATCAAAATTTAATCCAGTCAGATCAAAGCCAATTCCCTCATCCTCGATCATTTATGTTAAAGATGACCTCAAAACAATATAACCTTGATTCAGTTGTACGCATTGCATCAGTGACCTGTTGGCTCCACCCAGTTCCTATTGATCTTACATAGGTGGATATCATTAGCTGATAAAGTGTAAACAGTAATCTAGCTAATGTTGATCAATTTATTATGGACACCACACACTTGGAAATTGTTCCAGAGGTGAATTGATTGTAATTTAGGTTGATGCTTCAGCCCAAATCAACATGCATTAAAAAAATGCACAGGTTGGAATTTCTGTGTGTCATAAATGGGTAACATTTAAATTCTTTGCATCAAATCCCAAGGGTACACATCTGTTGAGAACCCTGTGTAGAGACAAAGTATGCCATATGCACATCAGACCTAATTTACCCAATCAAGAAAAAATTATCTGTAATGATTAACCCATGATTGTGACTTTCTATCGTCAGTCTGTTCCTCTTTATATTTTACAGGTCGTTATCTAAATATCAAAGAAAGGTCATGACGGGCAGAGGACTGATGTACCTGAAAGGTTTCGTTTTGCAACATTATTATATAGTGAATGAGAGCATGAGGTGTACATATTCCTGATATTCTTACAAGGGAAAATACAAAAATCATGGGAGAATAATTAAATGCAAAATGTCACCTCAGCACACAAGTGGTTACATGGTACTAACTAAATATGCAATTTGAAAAATGTATAAATTAAAACTTGTACAAAACATTTGGAAAATTAACCCTTCTAAATAAATGTAAAGTTCAAGATCAAATAAAGGTGTTAATATTTGATAGGTATGAAAAAATAAATGATTTGGGTAACAACTGGGGGGGGGGGGAGGGAGGGATTTGTTAAAAAGAACTTGAAAATTTTGGCCCATTCATGGAAATAAATGCACGATCTGCAGCTGGATACATAACATTGGACATGTGAACCTGAAGAAAATGTTTCTTCGCGCAATGCAGTGTCTGATTTGGGCCTGAAATTTTCCTTTTCTGGTGAGAATAATGGTCAGATTTGTTCTTGGTAGTTGCATGCCTTTTCTGGGATTTTTCTTAAAGGAAAAAGGGAGGACCCCCTCCCCCCCCATTAAGGAGAGACTAAAGGAACAAAGGGGTGGTGGTGGTGGAAATGGCTTTAGGTAATTTTTTGTGTAGCTTTTAACTTGATATATACACACAATGCATATTTGTACTATATATAGTTCTAGACAATAATTTTTATTCCCAATAAGACGAAGAAAAAAAGAGGTTTTCCGATATCAGTTGATCAGGCATTAAGTGACATATATTACAGATTATACACTAATGTACATCCTGCAGTAAACATGCATTTGAATTAAAAGTTTCTTAGTGGAATTATAGCCCCCCCCCCCCCCGTTTTACCTAACACTTAAATCTTAAATTTTTTGTTGCTCCCATTGCAGCTTTATTAAAATAAAAATCCTCAAAAGATGTCTCTTAGTTGTATAAGAGCTGTTCCATTTAAACATACATGGTACCCAGGTAAGGCAGTTTTTCTTAAATATATCCCAGGGTATTTTGATTTCACTGAGTTCATATTAAATTGATAAAAAAATTCAAAATTACATCTATGGGTGAGTAACCAACTTTAAAAGTGCCTTCCCTGGGTCCCATATATGTTTTAATGGAACAGCCCTAAGCATTAATCTGTTGTTTCTGAACTTAATCTGTTCCTTGTGTGGATATTGTTCTGTGCTGAGAATCCCCTTTCAGTCAGAAGAGGATATGCACAGCTAGCTGAGCCAGCTTGAACAAGTTAAGATACTGTTCTTTATGGTTATGTACAATCTTCAACAAGGTATTGTTACTTGGATATCTCTACTCCAAATTAAAATGTTCTCATTAATATGGGCTCTGCCAAAGTTTCAAATTTAGCTTATTTATTCACTGGTATATAGGTAAAGCATGCAGTTAACCCATAGTTACTGTGCATATGAACATCACGATATTAATAAACAGTTTTAAACCGAAACATAGACTTGCTTCTTTAAACTAATTCCATGATCCCTTGTAATGTCATTTATGTAAATAAGTTTTGGAAACAATTTAAAAAATAAATAAAATACTGTTACCTTTTAGTAATAACCATAATGAAATCCAGGTACCCAGTCAGTCAAAATTCATTTCCTTGTATACTTTTAGCTGTGTTAATGTTGAATCGTGTGCACAAATATATATAGTGTAATGATCAAATTAGCTACACAAACCTTATTCATTAACCACAAGCACTTTTGAACACCTCTACCCCATTTAGATGGAAGTGCTGGTGGACACAAACATAATTTGCATACCAGTGTGGTTGTACATGTCAGATGCTCCAAGTACACCCAAATCCTAATCAAATATGGATGAGTCAATTTCTGGATTTGACTGCAACAAATTGTACTTTTGTAATTTGTGTTATTATTTCCAATTCTGTAATTCAAGGGTTATTTCATCAAGACTTGCAGCCAAATTATGAGTCAGCATGTATAACATTATGTGTACAGGGTACCACAGTCCTATATGTCCATAAAATAACTAATACTTAAATTGGTAAAATGTAGGTCACAGTGACATTTGTTTAAGGATGTGGTGATACATGCCCTTGAAACAATCCATTTTGATGAGTCGAGCATGAATAGAGTTGAGAAATGGACACACAAAAAAAAAAGGATCATAAGGACCCATTCTTTTGTGATGAGTATAGTGCTCGTAAAATTCATAACTGGTAAGGTCAGTGATTTTAAGTAAAACAGTATGTAGTATGCAGTAAACCTGAGCTGAACATAAAAATACAAAATATACATGCATGTACAAAGTTGGCCCGTTCCCAAAGGGAGGATAGAAGCTGTGAAAAGACAGAACAGTGAGATTCAGTGGGGATATACATGTGCTTTTATCTATGCCTATGCTTGGTTGTGTACAAAAAGCTCACATACTCTGTAAAGGGGAGCTAACTTCCAGGTAAAAAATGTTAAAATTTCCCTTAATGCCATCACAAATTTGTCTTGTGCTTTATTAACAAAACTGTCATACATGTAGAGAAAAGTTATTGTAGGAACTTTCATTTTCAGTCATAGAAAAATGTAATGTATTGCTGACACAAGTCCAATTTTATAACAGCAGAGTGCTTCTCCGCTGAAATAAATTTTATAATGTTTTTAACTACAGGTAGCATTAAGATGAAGATATTTAATATTGAATGGTATCAAGATAATTTTATAAGACTGACATGACTTTTAGGTTAACACCCTGTCTTTACATCTGTGACATTAAGTTATGGGCTATTGGTCCATGTCCAGATAATGTCCTCCTTCCACATGAAAGGACATAAAAGCAGAAAGACTAATATGTCTACAAGATGAGTTTGAAGATTGTGATATAAGTTCTTCAGTTTAAAAAAAACAAACCTTTTGTGTGCGCAGCTCAGTGTTTTCATGACAAAAGGCAGCATATATTGCATGCACTTCTGACATGGGGGTAATATAAATTACTCATCGACATGGGGCAATATAAATTGTATGCAGTGATGTAGGGCAGTAAAATTGTGTGCACTGATATAGGGCAGAATAAATTATATGCAATCTTGACACGCAGTATAAATCATATACAAGTAATATCAAAGCAACTTATATAACAATAAATATGAACTGACACCATGCTTTACATATCTGCATAGTTAGTCCAACATGCCCCTTCCCCCTCCACCACCACTATACATGTACATGGTTCTCCCCAATTCTTTCATAAATTTTTCCAGTGTTCAAGATTATACAAAACACATTTGTCACAGCAAAAGGTTCAACACCTGCAAAGTATCACATTTGCTTTGATAGTCTCGTAAAAAGACGATCCTCATTTGAATTAAGCTTTTATTGGTCGCATAGCATCTGCATGCCATGTGCGAAGGTTAGCCAATGCCCGATTTATCTTGTTGCACCATACTATTCTCTCTTCTTTTGTGTCTGCTGATAACATGTGTCTGGAAGAAAGAGAAACAAAATGAAGATTATGTCTGGAAAAAAATACCACCATTTTAAAGTATCTATGTACACTGGCATTAAGAAAATTAAGTAAATCCCAAATGTGTATCTGTTCAACAATTCTAACACCACTTAAAATGTAGGACATTTAAAAAGTAACACTTCTTCTGATTCTGTATTAATACAGCCACTCCATTGTTACTAAAGTTTTATAACACTGGTCAGAAGAACACACTGATACTGGGTGACCCATTTTTGGATGCTTGCTTACACACCAAGACCACTTTCTTGGATGTTCAAATTTAAGAATTATCATAAACTAAGAAGAAATAGTGGATCATGTTAGGTATGTTTTGCCATACTTCATTCATTTCAGAGGTGGTGTTAATTTATAACCTGAGAACAGTGTTTGTGAACAATGCTCTTGTTTGGAAGAGAATTTTCATGAAAATGCTGTTCAAATGCCAAGAACGGGCTTAATCTGAAAGTTGCATATTTTTCTTTGGGTTAAAAAGATTAGTTATTTGGAATACTAAAGCTCGCTGCCTCCTCTGGTTAATTTAAGTGTGATTGTGTAATAATTCTTTCTTTGAAATGTCAAAATTTAACCTGATTTAACATTGAATTGTAGACATCAGACCTCGTGCTGAATTTGATCATAGGTATCAAGTTGTGCAGGAGTTATTGCACAATGACAAGTTGAACACCAGTCGTAACTCTTGCCAAATATTGACAGGTGAAAATTATACTTTGATGTCAGTTAAGAAATACTAATGACAGCTAATTAAATGCAATATCTAAATATCTCAAGCTGTAGCCAATATTGCATTCTACATTTTTCTGGGTTTAGGTGAAATGGGCTGAATTGAAAGATGATGTGTGACCATTATTTAAAAACACAGTTTTTCTCAGATATGTGGTTGGTTTCTTTTGCATGACAACAATTCAATAGGGCTACAATAGTGGCCATTTTGAAAATCTTGTCACTACTTCTCAGTGGCTGGTCATATCAGCATAGGGGTTTTACTAAAAGACTTTCCTAAATAAATATTGTGCCAATGTGGCATCTATTATGTCCATCACAGCAGCAATTTGAAAATGTTTTCATTACTGAAGAATGTAAGAAATGGTTTTAACACTCGGCAGTTAAAAGGAGAAAATGGTATTGTCTTGAATTCCTTATTCAGAATTATTGGAATTTCTTACAGGACTGGTATTTAAAAATATAGGAATTTAAAAGGAAATGCTAAAAAATAATGGGATATTAATTTGCTAATACTACCGAGAAAATACTACATTTTTAAGTACTTGAACATGCCCATTATTTATTAATATTAACATAATGCTAGAAATACCATAAACATGCATTGTAAGGAATGTACATGTAATGAGGATATCCACCATGATAAATTGGTTTATGTCCCCTTTAATCCTTTTCTAAGAAAAGGTTATGTATGCATGGATGTAGGTCAGTGGCACATCATGGTTATATGCTAATAAGCAAGTTTATGTATTCTCAGAAACACACTCAAAACGATGAAGGAAATAAAGGGTCGGTGGGTGGGTTGAAATCCTTAAAAGCTGTCCCAATAAAACATACTTTGAACACAGGGAAGGTACTTTCAACATGGTTAAGTCACCCATAGATAGTTATGAATTTAGTATCATTGTCATAATGAACCATTGAGCAATCCAAGTATCTGGGCATCTATTTTTTTTTTTTTAAATGCCTTTCCAGGTGCCATGTATGTTTAAATGGAACAGCCCTAAATACCAAAGTAAAAAGAATTTAGTTCTACTGGTCATGAACCAGAAGAGCTTAAAAATGGGTTGGCCTGTTGTTGGTCCATCTGTTATCACAAGTTTGTTGCTATTCAGAGGATTGCCATGAAATTTTTACACACACATTTACACACATTGTTATTGCTCCTCCTTATTGGATGGTCATTTGAACAAGTGGTGTTTTGCTGAAAGACTGCCTATGATATCTAGTTGGCCCTAAATTAAAATGATGCTGATCTAACATCAAGTATGCCTTGCATGACAGTTATCTTAAAAATCTAGTTATTTCTACCTCCTGAACAGAAAGTCATTTTGACATAGGGTTTTCACGAAAGGACTTTTATGATTTCTAGTTTATCCCAAATTAGCCACCAGAGCAGCAATTGAAAAGCTTGTTCTTGCACCTCTTGAACAGATTGTTATATTAACATCAGGTTTTCTGTGAAAGATATCTCACGATGGCTAGTTGATTGTAAATGAAAATGATGCCACTTGGATAGCCAACAGGGTTGCCAAAGCAGAAACTTCGAAAATTTTGTTATTGCTATTCCTCCTGAATGAAAGTCATCAATTTGGGGTTTTACCAGAAGACATATGACATCTAGTCCTAAAAGAAAATGGTGCATCGCAGACATTCAGTATGGCTGCCATAGCAGCCAGCTTGAATTTTTACTGCTACTCTTCCTAAATCGAGAGGTGCCCAGGGTGGTCAAGTGGTCTAAGGCACTTGCCTTTACAGATAACTCATGCATCTCGGTGTGTGTTCAAGTCTTGGATCAACCAATGTGCGTATTATGAAAGCTTGCCTGTAGCTTCCTGTGGGTTGGTGGTTCCCAGGTTCTTCCTCCCCCTCACCCAATATTTTGGCTGCTATGTATAGCCTAGCATGTGTTAAAAAATGGTGTTAAACAAAGCCAAACCTGAATGGAGAGTCATATCAACATGGGGTTTTCACCGTGTCTAGTTGGTCCCAAACAAAAATGGTAGTGACCTTGTGTATACGGCCACCATCTTGAAATCCTGTTACTACTACATCTTTAAAATGGAAAGTCATATGGTGGTTTCCACCAGAAGATTTCTTATCTTATCTAGTACGTCACTAGTAAAAATGATGCTGATATGACATCCAATATAGTCACCATGGAAACCACCTGGAAAGTCATTACTTATACTATTCCAGAATTGATGGTCATATTGACAGTGTTTTCACCAAGACTTCTTATGATCTTTAGTTTGTCCTAAATGTAAAAGGTGCCAATCTTAAATGAAATATAGTCACAATGACAGTCATCTTCATAATCTCGCTACTCCCCCTGAATGGATGGTCATCAAGGCATGTCATTTCCAGCAAAAGTCTTCTAATGATGTTTTCCTAAATGATGATGGTGCCAAGCTTACATCCAATATGGCCACCATGGTTGTCAAAAATCTTGTCACACAAGAGATGGTTTACATTTTCCACTGTTAAAAAGAAATGATCTTAACTTGAATTTCTGGAAATTCCTTCTGGATATTAGAGAATGAGTCAAAACTGCACTTTTGAAGAAAAAAAGTCCAAGACTTTCTCAGCTGGAACATCATCATGGAATACGTAACATACTCCCTCATTTACGCTTTCTAAATATTTTTAGCATTACTGTATCAATGCAATTAAAAACAAATTGGGATTTATGAAAGTATGATTTGCTGCATCTAATAATATCTATGTGCAGATGTCAAAGAAGAAAGGTAAGTAGTCTAAGTCTGGATGTGTGATATGGGAATACAGACTGAACAGCTTTATCAAATGCCATATCAAGCATGCAAGATTGAATAGGAATGTAATAAATCCCAGAGCAAAAAGGTTATCAGTTGCCTTGTACAACATGCAAGAAGGTGCAATGGGGTTATTCAATGTCCTCAAGTCCACGGCAGATAACTTGCATTGTACTGTAGGACTAATGGTGATTGGGGCTAATTTTGTGATTTTAATATTGCAGTTTTGATCAGAAATATCGAAGACACAGACTCTATTACTTCTAATTGCATTCTTTTTAACAAAAAATATTGTCTTGATACACTAACTGAACACTAATACCCTGTTTACTTACTTCATTGTAGTTAATGTGTTGTAGGTTTTAGATATCAATGTGTCCTTCTCCCCTTTCCGTGGTGGTCGCACAGTGATCATTTCGAGAGTGTTTGGTCTTGCACAAATATCACGTGCTACGAGTCCCACTTTTTCTGTGATGCATCGCTTGAGATCTATGTAACCAATAGGATCCTGTTGAGAAGACATGAGATGAGGACAAAGAAATGAGAAGGTATATATTTGTCATCACTGATCTAACGTTCATTGAATAATACTGTAAATGCAAAGAAAAGTTGCCTGATACCTTGTCAAGCAGAAAAAGTATACAGCAGAAGACACATGGCTCAGAAAGACAGGTAAAGTTTATGTTTCATAAAGATTATGTTGGTGCTGGCTGTAACAAAATGCATTTAATAGCTGATGGCAATTAATAATCATTCATAATTGAGAATTATTTTTCTTTTGTTACTAATACATTTATTATTTATATCTTTGCAAACAAGTCGAAAAGATTATATAGGAATTGGTTCAAAATCCAGGTTAATTACCGTAAGTATTTCTACAGACCTACCAACCCTGAAAAGTCCGTCTCAGTAAGGCAGTTGATTTTTTCTGTAAGTTTGACCAGTTTTCAGTAAGGTGTAACAAAATATCATAAAGTGCTATTGTAAAGCTGAAAAAGTAATTAAAAGTTTGGTATTCGAAACATGCAGCGATGATAAACATTATGTTCAACTGAAAAGTCTGTAAAGTATGAGTAGACTTTATTTACCACTAGTACAGTTGCACAAACTTTAGTTCCAAACCCTATGCAGCTCAATGGTTTGTTGCTATCTCTCAACTTGACATAAATCTCGGAAATTCTTTTTCCATTTCACATGACAATGGCAATCATATCTCCCGCCATGAGACATACTCAAATTGACACGTAATGTCCAGCAAACATAACTGTATCTCTGCCAGCTTTTATTCACAATAATCTGAATATTCCATTTTATTCTTCTGTGTTGATTATTAACACTTTTCAAGAGGCTTATTTTCCCTTTCGTCTTAAACATGCATCGCTTGCTGGACGCCATTTATAAAAATTCTATGATCAACGGTTTGATCATGCCAATGCTTCGCATGAACAAATAGATGCAGTTTAAAGCGTCTGAGATATTGCTGTAAAGTTAGTCTGGTTCCTTGACCAATTTCACTAATTCTAATATAAAACCCGGATCCAAATCAAACATAGATGAATCAATTATCCAGATTTTTCAGCAATGATAATTTTTCCATAGTATTTGCTTTTATGCCAGAAGTCCATATTTTAAGGTTAATTTTTGCAAGACTTGTGGTAAAATTGTAAGGGTTGGCAGGTCTGTTTCTAGGCTGATCTAAACTAAATTCAGAAGTTTTCAAGATGCTTTTGTTCCAGAGTTACCATATGTGCTCTAACAGTTGAAATGTACCACTGGACATCTCTAACAGTTTCAATGTACTACTGGCCAGGTCTTACAGTTTAAATGTAATACCGACCAGGTCTAATGGTTTAAATATACTACTGTCCAGGTATCATGGTTTAATTGCATTATTAGAGAGATCTAATGGTTTAAAATTTACTACTCGAGAGCTCTAATGGTTTAAATATACCACTAGAGAGCTCTAACAATTTAAACGTACTACTGCACACCTCTAATGATTTAAATGTACTAGTGGACAGCTCTTTAATTTAAATGTACTAGTGGACAGCTCTAATAGTTCAAATGTACTAGTGGACAGCTCTAGCAGTTTAAATGTACTACTGAGCAGCTCTAACAGTTGAATTGTACTACTGGACAGCTCTAACAGTTGAATTGTACTAGACAGCTCTAACAGCTGAATTGTACTACTAGACAGCTCTAACAGTTGAATTGTACTACTAGACAGCTCTAACAGCTGAATTGTACTACTAGACAGCTCTAACAGCTGAATTATACTACTAGACAGTTCTATCAGTTTAACTATACTACAGTTCAAATATACTAGTGGACAGCTCTAGCGGTTTAAATGTACTACTGAGCAGCTCTAACAGTTGAATTGTACTACTGGACAGTTCTAACAGCTGAATTATACTACTAGACAGCTCTAACAGCTGAATTGTACTACTAGACAGCTCTAACTGTTGCAGTGTACTACTGGACAGCTCTAACAGTTTAACTATTGTACTGGACAAGTCTAACAGTTTAAATAGTAACAGACAAGTCTAATGGTTTAAAAATACTACTGCACAGCTCTAACAGTTAATTGTACTATTGGACAGGCATTTTTCTTTTCTCACCTTTTTATTTTCATCATCAGGATACTTCCAGAAGGCCAGTTTATTTCCAAACAGAACGCACCACCGTCTGTGCCAGGCCCCCAGACCGCTGACATCCTCAAACATGGTCAGGAAGCCACGTTCCTCTACATTCTGTTCCATCATACACTTCAGTTTCATGTAGATTGTACCATGTAGTGGTGACAAATATGTAATCTGTGGATATTTAAAAAGAAACTTAATGGACATACCTCCTAGATCCACTAATTTTTCTCTCAATCATTGTACAGTGTATATTTTTGAAAATTCCAATTAACCACTGTCCAGCATTGACTACTATACCAATTCACCACTGTCATACTACCAGTGGTGGTGTGCTAAATAAAGGAGAGAACACAATAAAGAAATGAGGGAATGCATGTTACTCAGATGCAGGGGAGACAATGGCGATTGCCAAAAAAAAGGTAAGGAAATGACGTTCCCACAGCACTACACCCTGTTGACTACTATTCCAATAAACCACTGTCCAACGCTGACTACTGTTTCAATTCACCAGTCTGTACAACACTGTCTAACACCTGTATACTTATTTGCAATACTGGACTGCATTCCAATTCACCACACCATCCGAAGTTTTCCAGGGGAATCCAGTGAATGTGGCAAAGTACTGTCCGGGTTTGAGGCTGTGCTTTCAAAAATAGGATGTGGACACTATATACAGCTATCACTAGCCCAATGAGATTCAGTTTTCTCCTTAGCAAGGTCATGTCACCCAACTAGAACCTAGAGTAGATTAGCCAAACCAGTCAGCAGGCTCGATTATATTCCAAACTGGGACATTAAGTTCAAGGCCATGCTCATGGAAATAATTCATATTCTGATGAAATCTTCATTGGTCGTGACCTGTATGGCTTCTATTGCTAGCCTACATCCTAAAGTTCATGGATTCAATAACCTTTAGCCAAGTGGATTTTGCTTGTGGGTTATATCTTGCTTACCTGCCTTCAGCAGTAGGAATAGTCTTTTCTCAGGTAGTATCTGAGGGCACGTATTTGATCCTACAGCTTTGCTTCTCGCAATAGATTGATCAAGGAGAGGGAGCAAATGGTTGTTTGATGGTTGTCTAGTTACAGTAACCTTCTGTAGGAAAGGAAATGAGTTTGTGCAGTTAGAACGACTGAACCTTTGGAACAGAACTGCATATATATCACGTAACGGGGATTTACAAATCAACAAAGTCCATCTCCCAGAACAAGCTCAAATTCAGCTTGGGCACGCTTAAGTTCCTAAGTAATTTGCCCATGAGCAAGTTCAAAAATGTAGTTGGGGTTTGTTAGTATTCCATTACTAATTGAAGCCAGTTTTGGCAAATAAGTAATGAATATTGCTATTCTAACTTATCAGTAACATTTTAATCGATATATTTGTTATGCATCCAGGATTAGTCAATGTTCAGGTCCCTAACCTAGCTTCGGGCTGTTTGTTAGCTGGCCAAGTATGTGTGTGTGATTTGATTTTTTAACGTAGCTGTAACAATTGTTCAGTCATATCACTACCATGTTGGCAGTTTATAGTGATGTCTAGCACTGGGGCATCATGCCGCAGACATGTAGCATCATGTCCCACCCAGTCACGTTATCCTGACACAAGGCCGACCAGTCCTAACACTTACCTCTTAATGCTGAGCACCAAGTGAGGCAGCTGTTAGTACCATTTTATAAATCTTTGGTATGACTCAGCTGGGGTTTGAACCCGCAACCTTCCACATCCGAGGTGGATGCTTTAACCACTTGGCCACTGGAGCGGTCAGCTGGATAGGTATCAAGACTATTTGACTATACAAATATGGTTATGACAAGCATCCAAATTATCCATACTGCAACCTCAGAATATTCTGGTCCTAACACAATAAATTTAACTTGCGACCAATTCAGTTACAACTCAATTATGCATTTGTTTCTGTCATGAAATGGTGGTGGAAAATGGGTTTTCCCTGAAATTCATCAATATTTGCAAAGAGACTTTTCATGGGCAGGAAAAAATGTATCATTTCTCCTGACTTTTTCCAGCTTTCCTGCTATTGTGGGAACCCTGAATACAGAATAAATAAGATTCCTGAAGTCCGTGGTTAAACCATTAAGTGAAAGTGAAAACTGTTGATATATAGGTACAATGGTAGCCACCTAGTGGAAGAAAGGGGAGTTAACCTGTCAGAGTTGCCTCCATTTGTCTATATGATGCGTTGACAGAAGGACTTTTTGTTTTGTCTTTCTGGTATGGCTGGATTCCATGGTAGCAGAGAAAGCCATCTTGCTGTTAATGTTATCAAATAATGTATTTAATAGAGAAATGCTGTGATAAAAATTATACATGAAAAGTTACAAAGATTTTGCGAAACTTCTTTACAAAAGATCCCCCATCCACCTATGGATTAACATGACATGCATGTTGAATGTACCTTTTAAACAGGCTTCTTCAATGATTTATCATCCAAGGAAAATGCTTCTGATATGTACTGCACTGCCTTTTTTCCAATCAAGAAATCCACTTTTTAATGAAAAGCTTAAATAACTGCAAAATGGGGGTTGACTGACAGGTTTGATAAAAGTATTTTGTGACTAGAGAGTTCTTTATTCAACCATTTCGAAACAATGATTACTAAGAATCTATAATTTGCACCATCAATAAATGTGTTTCATTATTGCTAATGAGTTAGGATCTAAAAGACAATTTGATTCCCACTCCAGATTTATATTTCAACTGAAGGGCTATTCTATGGAATGATGGAAATCATTCTTTATTTTAAGGCATGAAAGATATCCAGTGCCACAAAATGACTCAAATGCTATTATTTTAGACCCATAACAATGTAAAACAAGACCACAAAATAACTGTATACTCTGCCTCAGTTGCCATCTAATAGGAAAACTATATATATCACAATAATTATAGATTACTGCATTTGTACGGGAAAATATGAATAAGTTTGAGCAATATTACACCACCTTGGGAGTGCAGTATTACTCCGAAAAACAAGTTCATATTTTCCCATACCAATGCAGTAACCTTTTTATTATGTACTCATTTTGTTTTTCTACCTAAGGCTTAATAATAAAAAAAAACACATTACAAGATGCAAAGTAATTGAATTTATGCTGTATTCTAACATAAATACACAACTGTAGATTCATCAATTTACAGTAACAATATTAACGCACACATAGCACTGCCTAGTGACCTCTGAACTTCAACACACACTCAACACTAGTCTAAAAAATTCTCGTTTTGGTCTACTTAAAACTGAAATTTAGACTTGTACTATGAATGAATGTGCACTGAAACATCTTTTCCAGTTGGTCTGGAATGGATGGAACTTGTTTTTCTGTTGATCCAACTCAATTTTGTTTTGCTGCTTGTGATGTACTGGATTTTTTTTTTGAATAGCTGAGTCAATTCCGATAATATGTTGAACACATTCTTTTAACTGCTAATATCAAGAAGATTATATGGAATATCACATTCATTTTGTTTTGAGTGCAGTAAGGAGAATGTGATTTCTGTTGTAAATGTTCAACAATTACACTATAATTTTGTGCTGTGTATCAAGTTTTGGAGCCCTTGACATGGGCCATATCATTCAGATTTGCAAGATGCAAAATTGTAAGTATATTTATTGACTTTCTTATTACCAGTTAAGAAGACATTTTTACCCCCTGTCACTTTCATGCTCTCTGTTGGAGTGACCTCAGCTACGTACATGACCTGCTAGCCTACATCCAATGCATTGTATAAAAAAATTGAAATGGGAGAAATTTGCAAAGCAGCTACTGTGTTACGGCTATTGGAAATAAGACTTCTTCATTGTCTTGGCTTAATGGCTCTCAGTTTTCTACCCATACCTTCAGTTCCATAGTTTTTCTCGAATTTATAATTTTGACTTGTAAAATGGTATGTATCAGATAGATATGTGAGCCCTTGGCCTCAATATACTTTTCTATACTACTGTTATAGACCCTAGAGAGCACTGATCAAAGGCTGAACCATTCTATTTGCGAAAAGTTACGAACATTTCTTATAAATAACTGGTTAAATAATCAAATTGGTATTTTCGATACTGCATATCTCATGTTTGTTGTGGACATTGAAAATATTACATTCATTTGCTTGTCTGAAAGTTTCATTTGTGACTTGGTGAAATCATCCACATCATTAACTTTAGCATCTTTTATTTCAAATGGATGAAACAAGCTTGTTTAGTTTATTCTGTTACATATATGTAATTAAATTGCTTGTGTGCTAGTTTTAAAATTCTTTTTCATTTTAATTTTGTTTCATTACATTTTGTTGTAATGATTATTTTCACGGGATTTGATATTTTTTCCAGTAAATTCAGTTTATTTAGAACGTAAAAGCTATTACATTAGCACTATTTTTAGCTCACTCTGGTACATAGTTTGTAAACACTACGCGAAAACGATTGGCTATTGCCAAGGTCATTTCAGCCTATGTGTTTGTCTGAATAAACAAGGTTTTATATTTAACTTTATTTCAGTGAGAATCTGGTTCTTAGGGCTGTTCTTGCTACGTGACAAACTTCATTTTTTTCTATTGCGTTGTTCAAGTGTTAAGAGATCACGTGACCTATCACGTGAGAATGGGATGATGTTTTAGTTGGGTTTAATACCCATTCTGAGAGCTTTTGAGTCAGTCGTTTTTAACACCTTGAGGGAACAAGGTGTTTCTAATTGTTGTTGCCATTTTGTTTTTCATCTGTGTTTTGGATTTAATAATTTATTCTCTAGAAAATTAAACAAGTGTACTTTTTTTTATAAAAAGTTCTGGGAGAAAGAAAATCAGTGGAAATTTATTCTGGAATTCTATATGGAAACACAAATAATGATTCAATCGAGGATCTATTGCCACCAGTACAACACTTCATTTGATGTCATTGCCTCCATATTGGAATTTCATCGAGATTCGAACCCGGATACATTTAGAACTGTTTAGTGATAGGACTTGTATTTTTTCAATCTTAGGATTATATTCACAAACCGTAAGTCCTATTTCCAATTTTTACATTATTTTCTAGGGAAATAAATTATTTTGTTAAAACATACAAAGCTTGTTGGCTTCACTCTTTTCTCGTTATTTTTGTATGAGCCTATATGTAACAATTCATAAACAAATCTAACAAACCAAGTTAAAGCATCTGCTACATGAGCATACATTCTTTAAAGAAGTAGTTTCTATTAAACAATACTATTTTTAAACACATCGTGCAATATGAAGCTGTGCTGTATGGAAAATTCTGACAATGTAAAGTTAACGGAGAAAAAATGAGCATGTAATAATCGAAAATATTGTACATATTTCTTAGAAAGTGAACTTTCACTTGCAATCATCCACACATGAATCTGAGAATGCTGAGATACTTACCCTCTCTAGTGTGAAAGAGTTCTTGTCCAACGACTTCATTGTAAGAGGAACTGTTGTGATAAGGGTGAAACTGGTAGACCTCACTGCATTTGGACCACCAGGGCTTTCCACTGGAACAACAAGGTACAAGGGTTGTCTCATTCTTTCATCAGTATCGTGCAAAAAAATATTCAAGCTATCTGTGCACAAGTGATACATGAAAATAAAATGGCCATTTTGTGCACAAAAGATGCTAGGACATAATATGCAATTTTTTAAA
This sequence comes from Megalonaias nervosa, assembly GCA_016617855.1. NCBI lineage: Eukaryota > Metazoa > Mollusca > Bivalvia > Unionida > Unionidae > Megalonaias > Megalonaias nervosa. The sequence continues at coordinate 74,666 of JAECUM010003632.1, read as the reverse complement.
ATAAATTATAAAGGAGGGCTTTTTTCTATACAGAAAAGTTTCAATAAAGAACAGTATGTAGTAAAGTTCATTAAAAGGGGGGGAGGAGACCAGTTAATATGTTACCTAGACGATGAAAATACATGAACAAATGCATGTAACACTGATGCCCTTGCTGCAGCATCTGCTGTACAAATGTGATATTGTTAACAAGATCACTTAATGTGGCACATGATATTCCCATCTTAAAGTTTTATAGTGCTTGGGGTGGAGTAATTACTGGGAATGTGGTTGTATCTATTTTGATAAATGGTAAAAATTAATATCTCCTTGTAGTGCAGAGAAATATGCTAATGAGAAACCGGGTTTAGTCAGTGTTGGGAAACAATGAACTAGGATAAAAAAAATCTGTGGACAAAGCAGCTCTTTATTAGAACACTGAATAAACATTATAGTTGCTGGAATAAGACTTGCAATCATATCTGTTAGCATGTCTCCTGTGTAATAGTTCAATGCAAGAAAAAATTTTATTGTGAATTTTTACACTTGCAATTACATGTTTTATGTCCAAAATATTTCCAAGGTGGCCATATGATTACTTGCAACTTGAAAATCTTTCCGACATACATAATTGGGTAAGATTCCTTGAAAATATCTTGAGTAAGTGAAACAGCCCGGACAAGAAAATATTGTACAGTTAAATTTTCTCCTCTTATGCTTATACAAGTGGCTCTTTTATCTGTACACTTTGACAAAGATAAATGTGTCAGAGATTGTTTTCCTTATATGTGACTTTGAACTATGTGTTGATGACCGATACTGAGAGACTGGGGGCATGATTGTGATGTGTGACACTGCATTAAGTCATGATATACGAGTGACCTGGACTGTGAGTATGGTTGTGATGTGTGACACTATCAAGTCAGATGACCACAGATATTCATAGTCATTAAAATACTCATAACAACCGTGTACAATTTCCTTTGGTGTGACCTTGACCATTACAGGAGTGGAGGGGGTATGTAATATGCAACACACCATCTAATCATGTTACATATGTGGCTAGAATGTTTTTAAAACATCCCTCAGTGGTGAAAAGCTTTTGCCCAAATAAATTTGCAAGTCAATGATTTAAATTTTCCCTGTCCGTGACTTTTAGGTTGGTTGTGAGGCAGTAGTATGCAACACATCATCTAGTAATAATATGCAGAGATGATGCCAGAAATTTTCTTTTGAGGGGATGATCCTCAAAATGTACCTCTCTAGAGAGGGAATCCTGAGTTGGGAAGGGAGTGGGGGTGGGTCAATGGAGAATGACAGCAGATGGGTCACAGTATATTATAAGGTATATACATACCTAACTGAAAACAAGGATTTAATTACTTTATATCACTTTGATAATTAATAAAGTTATCTGCACACCTAATTTACTTTGCTCAGTTGGAAAATATTCTTCTGTTTCTTAACTCTCGATTTCTTAAAAACTTTGCAAATGGAAAATAATTTATTGGACACACACAAAGCCCCATCTGTATAATCAATTTATTCACTGTTTTGGATGTTAGCCTGCTCCTAAAGTTAGTTTGAATTCTACTTCAACAACCAAATCTCCTCGCACAACCAATTTATTTGTCATATTATTGTTTTGTTAAAAATGTAGAACCAGTGCAATCTGGCCAGTCTGAAAGGATTTGGAAGCTAGTCTTCAGGATATCCAAACAAAATTTTCAACGATTCATGAATGTTCCATCGATATTTCTACCCAAGAATAAAATTTTTTTGCAAGGCCTAAATGACGAGGTGCAATCTGTTTCTGTATCCAGTTTTCTTCCCTATATTTGATGAGCAACAACTGATGAGACCTTTCCTCTTCTCTAATTTCATCCTTAGTAGACAATCTTTCTGTCTCCCCAGCTTTCCTAAAGATATCAGGTATATTTTCTTTCAACACGACTCACTGCCAGTGCACTTGTCCCTAATGGCCAATCAATAGATGAATTTGCTATACCCTTCTAGAAAACAATTCAGTTAGAAACCCAATACAGGTTCTGCAATAGGACATTAGATCTCGATCATAAAGATGCATGTATTCAAACAAAATTCTCCATCAGTATAAGACTGATTAAAATCATTATGAAAAGATAAAAAGATGATGTGATCAACCTTAATTCTGAATAAAAACAAAATTGTGTATTGGGTAAAGCAAATCATAGGAACTGCACGTAATTTGTGTGATCTTTCCCCCAATTAGGTTTTAACAATTGCATGACTCAAATGCCTTTCAAGAAACCTATGATTCTACTGCCTGGCAGCATCTCTGTAAAGTTCCACTGAAACATCCTCAGCATTTTGAAAGTCACAGCCTGGATAAGGATTCAAGGCAAAGTTTCATCGAAATCTCTCCAAGACTTGCCCTGTTACAGGCAAAGAACAATGCCAAAACGTTACTAAAGATGTGAATATAACAAGAGTCTTTCAATGGGACTGGTGCTCTTCTGTCTAGGAATTCAGCACAAGACCATTTCTTCTTTCGAGCTGCTGAGTGTTGAAACCCATTTCTGATATTCTTGAGTGGTGAGATTTTTAAATTAGCCACTGTGGTGGTCATATTGGATGAAAGACTGGCACCATTTTCATTTAGAACAAACTTGACACTATTAGAAGTCTTCTGGTGAAAACTCCATGCCAAAAGTGACCATCTATTGAGGTGGATTGTTGACAAGATTTTCAAAATCTTCATTGTGACAGCCATAATGGATGTCTGCAGAGCACCATTTTCATTTTAGAACCAATTAGATAAGTCTTTGGTGAAAACCTGATGTTGACAAGACCACCAGTTCTGGAGAAGAAGTGATAAGTTTTCAAGATGGATGACATGGTGGCCATATTTGATATCAGATCAGCTTCATTTTCATTCAGGATCAACTAAACACCATAAGATAACTTTTGGTTTAAACCACTTGCTGATACAATTTTCCATTTATTAGTAGTGACAAAAAGATTTTAAACATGGCTAACATATTTAAGGTCAGACTGGCACCATTTTCATTTTGAACCAACCAGATATCATAATTAGTCTTATGTTGTCCCCCCACCTTTGTGTTGAAATGACTTTCATTTAAGAGTAGCAAAAAAAGATTTTTAAGATGGCTGCAATGGTGCAATTTATTTGATGTCCAATTGGCACCACTTTCATTTAGGACCAATTGAAAATCATAAGTCATCTGGTGAAAACTCCATGTCATTACAACTCTTTGTTTAGAATGAGTAGTGATAAGATTGTCAAGATCACTGCAGTGGCAGTCATATTGAATGTCAGAAGGCACCATTTTCATTATGGACCAACTAGACATTGTAAGAAATCATTTATTGAAAACCCCATGTTGATGTGACCATCCATTTAGAAGCAGTTGTAGTGGTAACAAAACTGTGGTGATAAATTGAAGAGTGTTGACAACTGATCATCCCATAAGCTCCTCTGGTTTATGACAGTAGTGATAAAAATGTATTTTAAAGAAATCCTTATTTTAAAAATTGTTCTATACATAATCCTTCTTTCCCTAAGTAATGAATGTTAATGCAAAAGTATTTTATAAGTTTTCAGCATTTGGATAGTTTATATTAAAATAACTTAAAATGCTGTAAATACTGTATACTAAGATATTTTTCCCAACTAGTTCTATTATACTGCTTAATTTAAACTCAAAAGGACGTACTGGTTATTCCATGACGAGGCTGCTTCCGGGGTGTCTTCTTTTTCTTTTCCTTCTTGATTTCTCTGGACACTGACTGAAGAAAGGAAAGAATTCAATCTTGTTAAATTTAGTGCTGTAAATTAATTTTCTTTGTTTTGCTGCTTACACTCTTAGCTATACTCTTGATGACGCAGAGCTTTTAATGTCTTTACAATTTATTGGGTGTTTATTTTGTAGTTTGTAGTAACCAGGAAAATTAGTACACTATGGATAAAAGTGCATTCATAGTATACTATATGAAAAGTCTTCTTCTGGTATAGAATCCACAGTTTAAAACTTGTCATAGAGACAGATTCCAGAGGATGCCTTGAAAAGGAGGTAAATGGCTAAAAAGTTCAGCAACTGCTCCCATATGTAGAGCAGATGCAATACTACTACACTTTCAAAATAATCCCCAAAATGGCCAGCAAACGCTCATTTTAGTTTTACAACTCTGCATGACTTTGAGTAATTTATGGAGGTCAACAGAAACAGACTGATGAACTGATCAGGCCAGTGTGAAAAAATTGGTTGATTTCCTTTTTTCCCATCATTTCAAAACTGGTTTGATAGGTAGTTTTGTTTTTAAAATCAATTCCTGGCATGGCAACTATGTGCAACAAACAAAAGCTATTTAAAAAGCAATTCAAGATGAAAAATTGCAACTACTACAAAGCTATCTTTAAAATACTGAGATAATCAAAATCATCTCTAGTTTTGATAATGGTATGAGATAAACTTTGAAATATTCAGCATCCATGACTTCTGCATCTGGGCCAGAATTCAGTTTCCATTAGGTGGGGGTGAAAAAGTTTTTTTTCTTTCTTTTATTCTGACCATATCCCCAGTCCCAATTCAGAGGTCCCAACCCTTGTAATTTAAACTTTTAGAAAATGGATCTTGTTATGCTTCTATGTGACACATACATCTCACACAAAAAAAGCAATGCAATTTAATGATAGTAACTAATGTCAAAGAAGCCGTAAAAATAAATGCCAAGTCAAATGATGGAATAATGACTTATAACTTATTAAAACTCAGGATGCCTTTGGTGATAAAATGATGGATTATACCAAGTCATTACAAATCCATGTTAAATTTGCTTTGCCTTTTCTCACTCAGAAAAGTCACCTATTAAAGTTTTCATATTTCAGGCTACTTCAAAGTCCAATGTGGTTGACAACTGATCTTCAAAGTTCAGCAGGGGTCAAGCTAGACTTGAAATTTAGGGAGAAGTGACTTCTCCTTTTGGACAGAAGAGGGAGAAGTGAGAGCTCAACAGGGAGAAGTGGGAGCAAGGCAAGACGTGCACACTATCTATCTATATATATATATATATATATATATATATATATATATATGCATATAGCTGTGTGTGTGTGTGTTAATTCTCTTATTTGAATTACAGTAGTCCCTCTCTTATACGACCACCCCTTCCGCACCGGGAGAGTGGACTTATAAGATGGGTGGCCTTTCCAGAGGGGGACTAAATTTTTTGTGAGAAGTATATGTCATGTACGTAGTAGGAAAGCTACATTCTTCAAAGCATTTAATATCTTCATTTAAAAGTAACATTAATTATTAAAAGGTTCTTCTTGTTATAATAATAGACTTATTTCAACTGAATATGCATTAGTAGTTCTTATTCTTGGCGTAAGCGTGATATGTGAGCGGGTGTTGTTGTCATGCACATTGCAAAACCATTCAAAAACGTCATTTAAATCTTGGTACATACATAATTCTCTTTGTATTTGCTCCATTTTCCCACTGCTGCTGAATAACCTCCTTATCGGTTACGATGTTGTTTATTCGAGTGTTTTCAACATAAAATTGTTTTATTTGAGTCTTTTCGATCTAAAATTGTTCGGCAAGTCCCCCCTCCCCACCTCACCCGATGTCGTCCAGTAGAATAACTGACTTTTTTTTCTAAAATAATTGTCTCCGTTTACGTGATGACATGTTAATGTTTGGTAATGATTTATTCGAATGTTGCTAACTGTATGCGATTTAATTATGCAGACGAAACTTTTGTAGAGCGGATGAAATGGCTTCTTCGTAAAGGAAGTGATAAATGTGTTGTCACGTGATTTTTCGTTCTTTGTCTGGTATCATGTTTTGTTCATGTTTAATTTCTCTGTGTGTGTCTGCACAAAATCTATTTTTAGCCTATGCTGACCCTGCTATGATCTTGACAATTACATCCGGTTGTAATCATCAGAGTTGCCAACTACAAGACTGATAAAACAATTTTTCTGCATTTAAACAAAATGCAATGTGTTTTTAAAGGTAGCGATCTTGTCACGTGATTCATTAATTGCAGTCTGGTACCCTACTGTGTTTACATTTCTTTACACTAAGGGAGAAAAGCCAAAATGACTTCGATATTTACGCAGATTTGACCTCGCGGCCGTTAGGATTTGTAAACTTGACAATTATTGTCAGTAATAATAGCTACCAATTATGAAAGTGAACAAACTCAACATCCTACTAAGGGAAGCCATAAAGGCTATCAAACCATTTTCCCACTGACTTGTGTAATGTACATCAATACCGCCACTTCTCAGCTGTTACTACTGTTTAATAATTGTAATCTTAACAATTATCAGAGTGACTAAACTGGACATCTCATGATAACACAGTAGTAAGGCTAATCGGATTATGTGTACTTAGCTTTTTGTATGGATTAAAATTTGAGTCTTTCTCGGCTTTATGGAATAAATGTGGCTTCTCGTGGGGCGTAAATGATATATTAACCTTAGTGGTACATGTACTTTAGTCAACACTTCAGTAACGAAAACCTGACATCGGGAAACAGAAATTGGATTACTTAACACACGTTATGAATAAATTACTGATTCTGGATACATATTACAAAATAAAATGCAGCCGCTTGTGAGGGGATAATTTTATATTTTTGCACTAATATGCTGGCCGCTGGTCGCATTAGCAGGGTGGCCTTTTGTGAGGGGTACTTCTGAACACAATCTTGTCGGTGCCGATCAATTCTGGCCATAAGGAGCGGGTGGCCACTGGTCAGGGGGGCCGTTCAAGAGGGGGACTACTGTATGCCCTCTATTTTCCAGTATACATATTTTTACTATCATATTCATATGCAGTGTATTTTGGCAATATGATTTAAAAAGAGAACAACTGAAGCTATACACTGAAAAGAATTTTAACTGAGTAACTAGATTACAGTATTGTAACTGCAAGTTAGTACAAATACTTAATCAACTACCCCTAATCAAGAATTTTTCTTTTCACTTTCTGAAATTTCACTATAAAATGGCACTTGAAAAGATTTGTAAACTTGTCTGAAACAACCCCTGTACCATGTACATGAGAGCAAATGCACACTTCTTTCAGATCATAGTGTTCATCCTAATTTCTTTGTTGCTGATAAAACATTACCATATCTGTCCATATATAACACACTGAAGAATTAAAGTAGGTATATGAATGAACTAAGCCCTTTTTTCCAACCAAACTGATGCAGCCAACATTCAAGTGTATCTATATTTAGAAAGAGGGGTTTTCTTAATATAACCACTCACTTTATATCTTCCTTGCAACAGTCCATTGATAGGATTTAAAATATAAGGTTTAAGTATTTGTCTACGTACTTGGTGTAACATTAGGCATTGGTTAAATAGTATCTGCATAGTTTTTCTCTTCAAATATTTTCACACAAATAAGTGAACTCAGAATATAACCTTAACTGTACAGCATTTCCCAAATTCCACAACACAGGATTGTCCTGTACATTCTTGACCACCATAATAGCATCTTAAAGCTAAATCTTCAATAATATAATATTTCGACTCTGCTTTCTATGACTTGTTTATTTTCCTGAATATAGTTGCCCAACAGTTTATGAAAAGAGACAATCTAATAAAGTGGTACTTCCCAGACACAGTGATGTCTGCCATTATTTCCCCATAACAGCTTTATACAGTGTGACCCCGCTATAACACAGTAATTGGGAGCCATAGAACCCAACCATGTTATAGACCGAACTGTGTTATAAGCAACCAGGTCAGTTAGCAGAAGAAAATGATGCATGTACCTGAAAAAATGTGCGGGGTGTGAGTGTGTGTGTGTGGGTAATAAATGCGGGTGCAAAAATACATGCTTCATTGGCACAGTTTTCATCTTAAATTGATGCATATTAAATGAGAAAAACACCTGTAGTGAAAACAGAGAAGGCATACATAATATTTTACTTTATTCAGAGAACCACACATTGGTACAGATACATGTATACTGTTTATATATATATATACACATGTCTAATGCATAGCAATGAATAAAGTATCAACACCGTGTACTCACCCGCGAATCACGTCACATACATTGAATCCACAATACAAGTAATTCCATTGAAAATATGCACACACACACATTTAAAATATTCAGTAATTTTGTGACAGGTCATATAGGTCTGAATTCAGTGGAAACAATAGCACAATCACGTAACAAATGATGAAGCACATTTACTTTTCAGTACGTCCGAAGTCTGTAAAAGTTTACATTTTAAGCACCGTCGGTAGAGTTCGTAAGCATAAACTTTTTTCCTGTAAAAAGGAAACTTTCACGGCACAGTAAAAATGTTCCAGTCACGTTGGAAAATGAAACAATCCATCAGATTCCATTGCTTTTAAGTTCGGCAATGGCTTTCTTTGAAGAAAGGTGCTTTGTTTTAATTGAAGATTGTAGTCGGCTTTCTTTGATGAAGGGTGCATGCGTTATTGAAGTCACTGCTAAAGGACAGCTTTGGAGAACCAAAGAAATGCCCATTTCTTATTGTGGCGGCAACATCAAAAAATTGTATTGCATGATTGAGACTGATTTTTTCCCCCTATTTGCTTAGTACATTTTTATAACAATCGGTGCTTCAAAGGTAATGTTTTCTTTGAAATTTCAGCTACTATTTTATCTGGGTACATTTAAAAAAAAAAAAAAATTGGCCGTCGTATGGTCAGTTGTAGTTACTGTTCCTCCCTGCCTATTGAATAGACAAGTGAGAGGTTTTTTTTTGTTTTTTACATTTATGGTAGTGGAGTGATGCTGCCTTCCATGCATGCGTCAGAAATTTAAAGAAAAGGTCAATCGATGATAGAGACGCAGGTGTTCTGGTCTGATGACAATGATTACTACAGAAAACGTGAATGTTGTGAAGGATTTAATTCTGAGTGAAATAAAGAGGAATTTTACTCAACATCCACATACAAATGTCAGTCTGTGTAAATATATTAATTACTAGCGAGCAGCCGAAAATCCGACAAAGATAGATTAGGAGATAATGCCTCGTCCGGTTGATCTCCGCTACCAGAAATGTAAATGTGATGTGATTTAGATTTTTAACGTAGCTTTAACAATTTTTCAGTCATATCGCTACAATGTCTGCAGTGTGACAGTTTACAGTGATGTCTAGCACTGGGGCATCATGCCGCAGACATGTGGCATGATGTCCCACCCAGTCACATTATCCTGACACCAGGCCAACCAGTCCTAACACTAACCTTTTAATGCTGAGCGCCAAGCGAGGCAGCTGTTAGTACCATTTTGTAAAGTCTTTGGTATGACTCGGCTGGGGTTCGAACCCGCAACCTCCCGCATCAGAGGCGGACGCTCTAACCACTAGGCCACCGGAGCGGTTATGTAAGTATGAAAAAAAGCGGACATCTCAAAACATACAGTACTCATGCCAGATATCAACATAAGCGGATTATGATATAACAATGCACTGTTAAGATGGTTTGTCAATATGGACAAAGAATTGTTTATGTAACAATGGATAAATTTCAGTGCAGTTTATATCAACTTTACGGCTTCCTTTCATGGAACCTCTGAATTTCTCCACTCCAAACCAATGGTTGTATATACAAGTTTAAACAGCCAACAATGTTGCCAATAAAAAAAAATTTGCCATATGGTCAATGTTCCCTCTAAGGTGTGCAGCTGCGCAGCTCATTAGAAAATGCCGCACAGCAGTTTCAAAATTCCGTGCACAAGTTTTGGCAGCAAATACATATGCCGTGCCGCAGTTTCAAAATTACGCGCACACAGGAAAAATATTAGAGGGAATGTTGCAGATGGTATATTTTGCCGCCAATAAGGGAAAAAAAAATTCGCAATTTGTGACATTGGCGAAGCCCTGCATGATTCCTGAAAATTTTTTTTTACATGCTATTTTTCGTACTTTTAAGAAGAAAACACTATTTTTTTGTGCATGAGAAAAATGCATATAAAACTTCAAGCCACGATTGTCTTGTATTATTCATACGCGATCTCTTCCCTAAAACGATAATAAACTTTTTTTTTGTTTTTTTTCCTCATACTTTTAAGAATTTTTTTCCGTGTACGAGAAAAATACATGTAAATGAAATTTCGGGAGCCACACCAAGACTGTGTTATATCCGAATTCGTGTTATAATGGGGTCACACTATATATGGTTCCAAACTGATTTTTATGAAGAAAATAATGTACACATGGCAGTCCAAATATTCACGTTACCAATTCTATTCTTAAAACACAAATTGCTATTTACAAATGTTTAAGTTTTGAAACTCAAGTTTGTATGTTTTTATCATCAAAGGATAATCACTTGCGGAAATTGGGCAGTGATAGTTGGTAACTTACTTGGGAAAGAATTAAAGATCAATCAGCTATCAAAACACATGCCTGTGAATTTGCAAGAGTTCATTTGTTGGCGCAATTGATATAAACACCAACTACTTGAAGCCTACATTTCGCCTTGATTTGTAACATAACACTGGAACTAACTTAGCTAAGGTGAGGGAGCATCTCAAAAAGGATGGTCTTTCAATGTTCATCTAAAAAGCACAGGGTGAAGTCATGTTCGGTTTCTTAACAGAAGGTGAAGTTTACATTTTTTAGGCAACTTAGTCACCCACTTCGCTTGGTTCAGGTAGAATGAGTTTGATATTCCTGCTAGCTATGTCCATGCACACCTCCACGCTATCACGCCTGGTTGACGAGTTTGTCGTGTGTAACATACCATCTAGGCATAATATATGTCTAGCCTGAAATATCCTCAACATTTCAAGTTCCGTATCAATAATAATTTCTTAAGATATTTCCGAAATGTCACCTTCATGGAAAACTTTATTGAATGTCGTAAAAATGTGAATTGTGCTTCTACAAGACAGACACAAGAAGGATGTCCTCCACCAATTTCAAATAGTGTCCAAAATGCATGAAGTGGACCAACCTTTGTATGAATGCAAGCAATGACACTATTGGGTCATACAATTAAAAAAGCAATATCAGGGCCAGGATTGAGATACGGAAATGGAATGTTGTGAAAATAGCTGGAAAAAAAATCCCAGAAATTACTGAACAATTTTTGAGGCTGCATAATTTGGGGAGTATAGTAAAGGGTTGGGTTGGTCAGGGGAGGGAAAGCAAACAAGTTAGAAGTGTAGGCTCCATCACTTTAAAACAAATAAATAGCTGTATTGATTTGATAAAACAATTACTTCTGTATCAATAATAGGTGGAAAGGAACTTGCCCACATGTTCCTGAAACATTTTGAGAATAAACCTCAAACTCCCAAGACCCTAAATTCTGGTATTCTTACTCGAAGAATCAATTCTTACCAACTTCAGGACTGAGCTCCAGATAGTTTCATATTAAAAAAAAAAAAGAGAAAAAAGAGAAAGAGACTTGAAAAGAAAACATACCATACTATATATCTCGAGGATGACCTTGAAGTCTCCAGTAATTCCATGTATTTTGATGAGGTTTGGGAAGTCTAAACTACCTCTCATCATGGGATCATGTGTGGACAACATCTGTGTCACTATAACCTGCGGTCCATTTCTTACCAGAATAATAAAGTAGTGGACAATGTTATCTGAAATAAATTTGAATTTACTACATTATTTATATTAGCCAATAATTAGGGTGCGGAAACATTTTAGTAACAATAAAGAATTCAATCCAAAGCTTATTCCTTGTTCATTTAATATCACACAAACAGCGTTTCTGTGCAACACAATGTTTTACCTGTGAGCAGTGTGTAATGTACAGCTTAGTGCCATATATGAAGGCTTGAATGTCACTAAAAAAAGTTGCTTGACATAAACTTCACACAACTCTTGCTGATTTCCATGGTAACACTTTGCACTGCAAACAGTGTTGCATATCAGTCCAGGGTTCTGATGCCTATCGCATTTCAGGATTAATATTCTGCTTACTCAACGGAGGTGTCAGTTTATTGAATACAATCTCTAATTTCACGCTATTACACTGTTTTTATCAGTTAATCCCCGTATCAACACCATTTATTAATATTATATATCTACTCTCTTACAGTTGTATCTTTTTACTAATACAGCGCTGATGCACACTTGCATATAACTACTTTGAAAAGGATGTTACAGTATGGCTAGATGGATGGATGCATACACAGTAGTAATTTTAATACCCCTACCTGGCTGGGTCCTCAACATGCCCACAATATCAGTAGTACTGCACCCAGAATCTAATGAGCTAAAGACAATGTGTCCCTGTCTCAAAGATTGGTGACACAAATTTTGATGGGACAAATAAATATTTGCATTTGAAGCAATCATGGCCCAAAAAGCATTCTAATGGGGCACACAGTGGTCAAGATTTTGGAAAATATGAGGCCAACCTGCCATCCTGCGTTCATGGTGCAACAATGTACCAGTCAAGGTTATATCATAGCTAATGATCAACTTACTTTTCCAGCCATTTCCATTGCCAAGGATCCCTGATTTCAGCATCTATTTTCACTATATTGTTTTATTTCTTATGTCTGTAACTGAAATATGCTGAGGTATTGATCAAAATCTGGGATGCAGAAAATAGACCAAGATGAAGAAATTAAAATTCCAATTGTGGTTTTCCTACAAATTGTGAAATTCCCACATCACTGTCCTGATATTCATGTTATGATGCACATAACCCAGCACAGCAAAAAGAACAAGCCAAGACATCTGATCTTAAAACTTGTTTCTTGGATTGCAATTTAATACAATGTCTGGTCAAAATTCACTTGTATATGTATCAGTCACTGCCCAAATAAAGACACCAACAGGGCTTGAAAAGTAATACTAATCTGCTAACAAGAGGTTAGTGATTTTGCCAGTTAATCACTAAAATCCCATTTGTCACTAATCTGTTAGAGCAGTGAACATTTCCACCAGTTGCTATGGTAACAGCAAACAACTGTGTCAGATCCATCAAATAAAACACCAAGCTCTGTTTATTGTGTTAACTGAATACCTACCTACATCCTTCACTTAACAAGGTCTAATAAATGCTTGCAGCAAAAGCTGATAAGTGTTGTTCCACGCATCATGTGAATTAGGGTGATTACTGTCAATAGTCTTTGCACATGTCAAACTAGTCTGCTCTACTGGCCCCTAACACTGATTTCAATACCGGCAACAAAAGAGTATGGGTATGAGACAAGTATTCATAACTGGAAATGTTCATGTTGGCCAACTCATTCAATAATCCAGAATTATACCAAATAACATCTAATATCTATTAGGTTGTTGGTATACATTATGTTGGACCAAAAAACACAAGGGAAGAGACTAGGGTGATGGACCTAGGACTGATGATGAATTATATCCAGAAAATGAAAATGAACTTTCAATTTTCAGTGAGACTTGTTATACAGTTGTTATTGTTTTAAGTTGATGTTAATGAATAATGTTGAATTAGAGCCCAAACTGGCTTCTGGCAAATTATAATTTCAAGCTGATGGAACCAGTTACTGCTCATAAGCCTAATTAAGTACACAAAAAATGCAAGCAATGACAAACTGACTTAACTCCAATCTCAATGGCCTTGTTTTCGAACTCCTTCACGAAAGTGCTGATATGTTAGTGATCAGATCTGCATCATTATGATTCAGAACCAATCACATACTGCAAGAAATGTTTTAGTGTTCTGGTGTAAAACTAAAAGGACAAGGATCTGCAAGTACATCATACTCGCATTAAAAACTCTGAACAAAAACCTTGCCAAACATGTTGCTGCCAACGCTGAAAAAATGAATACCATATCATGCTTTTCCACTAAGGTGGGCATAACAAAAATTATGAAACACAATCATGAACCTAGTAGCAGCAAAATCTGCCCAAATAATAATCTTACCTGAGGCTGTTCCAATTTTTTGAACAAATTCTTTCTTCAGTGGTAGTCTGATATCACTAATTGTGAAGGACCCTTTGGGACCATGGCCAGGTGGATCTAATCTGCCAGTTTCCTTCATACGCTGGACTTCTGTCAAGTATGCTTGACGTTTCTGACCTGACAAGTTAGAACAATTTATAAATGTTCACAATTACTGCATTATCAAAAGAGTTAAGAGCTGTGTAATAGATGTATGAACTGATGATGAATAATGGCAAATCAGTCATATAATTTATAATTAAAGGCTGAATATGGAAAAATGTACAACAAATTTTTATTAGAATTTTAAAAAATCTACCTCTAGTACAATTTACTTCCACATATTCCTGAAACTAAGTGCTAAAATTATTAAAGATTTTCATTGTCAAAATTATTAACTACGTTACCTTCTTTGATTCACACTTTACTGATATTATGTGTAATATCATTTAAGAATGAGGCAAAATAAAATGGTCTTTCAAGTGAAAATAAGTTTCTTTGGGCCCAACTTGAGCCAAACTAACCTCAATATCACTCACCTGGCTTACATAACTATACAGCTGACCATTTTACAAAAGAGGATTATGTAGTGTTGAAAGAACAACCCTATGGAAACTATGTCCCAAACCTTACATTTGACTTGTTTTAGAACAGTCTTATAAGAATTGATTCCAAAGATATAGACATAATAAATATGCATAGCCTCTAGAACAAAATCAAACTCATCCATCTTGATAATAAACCTATTTACCAAGTTATACTGAAATTGCTTGAGAAATATAATCTCTAGCTCTATAGGGGGTAACAAGCACATCCAATCATATGAAGATCATGTCATCAATATGCAAAGATCCCACTTACTACAGAACTTAAGACGATGATATAGGTTTATTTAGTTCGAGCAACACTCAAATGAAATTCAGTATCCAGAATGGTAACAATCTCAATCAGATACATAACTACATCATCAATATGTGTAGATTTTCCACATAATCAAACTCATCCTGATAATACCAAAAATCTTATCAAGTTTGATCAAGTTCTGATCAGAAATTTAACCACTCTCATGAATATAAGCATCTGGGATCTTGATAAACGTATTTACCATGTTTGATCAAAATTCTTCCAAAAAAAGTCTCCAGAATGGTAAAAGAACCAGCAGCTAATCAGATGCAAGATCACCTCAAAAATATTGAGAAGTTTCACATAATAAAACTTGTCCAACATCTTCATGATAATTGCCTATTTCCCAAATCTGATCTTACTAGAAGCTCAGCCAATCAGATCATCCCATTAATACATGTATATTTTTTTATCATAATAAAACTCATTGGCCATCTTCATGATAAAGATCAACTGGTAAGCAAAAGTCACAACCAAGATGCAAGATCACTTCCTTAAAATGCATGGATCTTGCTCTTGATGATTTAAACTTATTCACCAAGACTGATCAAAACGGGATGAAAAATAGTCTCTAGAATGGTAACAAGCTAAGCCAAGCAAGATCATTGATTAACATGTGTGGATCTTTAGCTCATTCCCAAACTCATGTGATACTTTGATCATATATATCTATATTCCAGGTTGGATGAAAATTGGATTAGATGTGGCTTCCAGAGTGGTAACAAGCTCAATTAGATAATCATTGTTGGTAAATATATTTAATCAAGATATTGTAATTATGTAGGAGATCCAGCCATATTAATGAAGTGATCTTGCATCTAGTTTACTTAGCCTTAACAAAATGCAACATATGTAACTGTAGAGCACCACCAATACCAAAGTTTAAAGATTTACACTCATAAGATCTTTGAAAATGAAGACAGATACTCACATGACACCAGAAGGAGTCGATGACACTCCACCTGCTCGGAGGAGCCAGCAAAAGCAGAACTGTCAGAACAGCACTGGTTGAGGGCATTACTTGTCTGCATGATAACACTCTGCTCCTGATTCACAAGCTCTTGCAACTCCTGTTTAAACAATACAAAGTAGAAAAAAAAACATCGTTTACACATTTAGTAATGCTGCCTTAAGAAAACAGTCTCCATGACCTGAAAGTATTAATACCATGACCCTGCATGTTTTTGTTGGCATGGAACTTGGGTAATACATGATTCATGAGTAGTACTGAAGCTGATACCACATGCATGGCCTCATGTGCTCAATTCAACTTAACACAAACTTGTTGGGTAGAGATAAAATATCAGCATCTGTGAGGCAATATTTGATACATAAACAGAGAGTGATGACACCACGTAATGGTCCTGTGTATGAGCTTTGAGCATGCCCCAAGATCCATACTTGATATGCATGTACATTGGATTTTTTGCTACTAACACGCACCTGCAGATGTTATAGCATTGGATTTTTTGCTGCTAACATGCACCTGCAGATGTTACAACATTGGATTTTTTGCTACTAACACGCACATGCAGATGTTACAACACTGGATTTTTTGCTACTAACACGCACCTGCAAATGTTACAACATTGGATTTTTTGCTGCTAACACACACCTGCAGATGTTACAATTTATGTTACAATTCCATCTGGATTAATACCAGAATACAAACTGACAAATTATTTTTATATACAGCACTCACTTTCACTAGTCTACATGTCTAACTTTAACTGAATGATCAAATCCATAAATTCTGCAATGTGCTTAACCTGAGTGCTGTAGTACACATCACTCACATTCTACTCTTTAAATTGGTAAAGCACTACAGATTTGTGTGATGTGTGATATGATTTGGGTTTTTAACGTAGCTTTAACAATTTTTCGGGGTGGGGGTGGGGGTGGGGGACCGAGTGGTCTAAAGCACTGTCCGTTACGGATCACTGCCATCTCACCTCTGTCTGCGTTGGTTCGAGTCTGAGATTCGGCGAATGTGGATATGTGAGAAAGCTTGCCAGTAGCTTCTCATGGGTCGGTGGTTCTTTCCGCGGATTTCCCAGTTTCTTCCTCCACCATTAATACTGGCCGCCATGTATAGCCTATCGTGTGCTGAAAAATGGCATTAAGCCCCATAACAACAACAACAACATTTTTTTATTCCAGGAGAGTATGGGCTCTGTCTCAATAAGTCAAGAGATGTAATGCATTCATGCCAACCATTACATTTTTGGCATAATCGTTACATTTTTTTAACCTAATTATATCTCATGCTTGCCTGTGTATGGAATATATTTTTTGGGGTAAATTTGTTTTAAAGCAATAATTATTAATGTAGCAATCTAAAATAATAGTCCTAATACTGCCAAAGTGTGTACTTTTAATGCAACAATTAAGGAAGTACTGCCCTAGTACTGCCTATTATAATAGTAACTAGAGATCTGTGCAAAAATTATTTCACACAAAAATGTAACACAGTACTGCATAGCTATTAGATATTCAGAAATATACTGATGATGCTGTACAATATAGGAGATGTTCTATTTATGCTAATGCTTTGACTGGTGCACAGCTCACATACGTGCAGTTACATTATTTTCAATCGAGGTAAATATTGATTTATGCCATAACCTCAGGAACACATCTGTGTCGTAAACTGAGCATCACCCGTAAAATGATTTAAATGCATGAATTAGTGCAGTCAATGCAAGTACCTACAAAGTGATGATTCCTTAAACAAGGAAATTAAATGTCAGAACCACACTTGAGTAGAAGAACTCGTCCAAGAAATGGACATAATGGATTTCTGATGAAGCAAATATTAATATAGTCAGCAACTATGACAGGAGATGAAACATATCCTACACCAGGTAAAATTACAAAGAGCACAAATAATTAAAATAGTGCAATAAAAATCACCAATACTAACAGGCCTATAAAAACAAAACCTTGCAAGGACTAAGGAGATTATCAATCAATAAACAAATTTCAATTAAAATTCCCGAAAAACGTATCAAAACACATAAATTAAGACAATTTTCTAAGTTAAAATGATATCTTGATGCTATGAGCATCCAATAAAGAGAGGAAGAGTATACTGCATAAACCTATGATGTATAGCCAGACTGGTTCTGGGTTCTATCTAATGGGAAGCTGAAATCATGAGCTTGGATGAGGGGACTTGCATCCCTGAGGAGGTAGTAGGGTTATATTGACAACTGCTGTAATACTGCTGTTAAATTAGAAAATCTACTTTTCTGACGTCGTACAATAAAGAATTGTCTCCCAACCCAATGTGTATAGGATTTTGACAAAATATCCTCGACAGAGAAATTCATTTCACCTGTATTCTCTCTCTGATAGTTTTTCGTTGTTGTTCTGGAGGTAACTCCACTGGCATCTCAATATCCTCCTCAGCAACGTCCTCTTTTACATAGTGCGAGTTTCTGGTAATTTTCATCTGAGATTGGGACGCATCATTTTCATACCTACAAAGAAGCATTAATTGTTCCTTCATTAGCGTAATGGCAAGGGAATCTGCATAACATTTTTTAAGAAAATAGTTAAAAATATTTTTAAATCATTAAATTGTGCAAATTTACTCTTTTGCATTACACGTAAGAATACATCTACAAATAGAAACACAACCTTTGTAAATTTCACTATCTAAATTTTTTTTGCAATTTGATAAAGTATATTTACTTGAATAGCAATAGACACAAGTACCCAAGGCAACACTTTTGAGAGGAATTACAAGTAAATATAACCATACAACTAAATGAAAAATCAATTATTTGTATTTAATCAATGTTCAAAATTTTCTTTATCTTCATTTATGTGGAACCTTCCTAAATGCTACTTTACTTTGATTTTGTCAATATATTTCTTCCTTGTGAATATTTAAAATAATTCCTCTTGAATTATATGATTTCAAAAACCTCTGATCACAAATGGATTCCCACAGACTAATCTTAAAAAGGACTGATCAAATCCCTATTTATACACATTTTCACTTGACCTACAGGATGTGAAGCAATCCAATGGAAAACCCCTGTCTAATTGTAAATAAGACTGGCTTTGATCTCAAATTCTATGTAAACATTCTTTTTACAAGTGATCATAATCTCAATTACAATTTACAATCATTTACAAAAGTTAACTACACAATATAGATTAAATATACATAACATTGTTTCACACAATTGTTTTCTTTGTTCAGTTTTTTAAAAAATTCTAGTCAGCAAGACAAAGGCTGTGTAACTACTACTACTGGATCACTAACACTTATTTAGTTTCCATAGGGAGTTTCATAATACAATGCTCCCTATGTGACTACAGATTGCGAAGCTTATCTATAAAATCAGGAAAAATTATAGGTATGAATTGAAAAACTTATTTTCAAGGTTGGCAAACATGTAAATTCGGTTAAATAAAAGGATTCTTAATGCATTTATGAGATGACTTGTCCCATCTGTATGCTCGATGTATTGAATTCCTGGAAGCTAAACCAATGTAACGGAAAGAAAAGAATTTAACATTCTGTTAATTAGCATACAAAGGTTTATCAGATAAAACTATGTTCATTTCTTCCACTGTTACATACCCATTTAATCTTACATGGCTGATCTCATGTTCGATATAGATGTTCAATCTTTGATTCTCTATCACATCTAAAATTTCTCTGTTGCATACCCAGTCTTGAAATACTTGAAATATTCAATACTAGTCCACATATAAAATATTGGGAATGATTTATTGCAATACATTTTAAAAATTATTCAAAATGTCAACACACAATTTTAATTGTAATAAATGCAGCCATACTGGGTGAAAAAGAATGATTTTGCCACTGGGGATAATGGGGGAGCCTCAACATATTCCAATGCCGTTATCAAACTTGTTCTTTCTGCCCATTCTAGAACAAACACATTTGTAGTTTTGTTTATTTATTATGCTGTCCATATAAACCATAAAGAATTTCATCTTACAGTGAAAATGCCTTATAATGAAGTATATTATACATACAGTTGTACTACCATTCAATAAAATGGGATCACTGAAACCATTGCTGAACTGTCAAGAGGATGAGTCAAGTGTCATACTCTAATTATTGGTTAATGCAAGCCAAATTAAGGAGAAACTAATTCTTATAAACTCACCATTAAAAAATTGTTCTATTATCAAAATGTACACATTGCAACATTTGATTATCAAATGACTTGGATATTATTGACAATTACAACGTTCACATTCTTAAAATTATGGGGATTTTAAACTGGACATGGAAATTGTTTCCTTCCAAGGATTATAAGAAACACCTACAATACAAAACCAAAACAAAATTATGCATTGATTTAAACCTTGTGATATATTTAGCTTACAGCACATGCAAGTTAGCTTCATTTATATGGCATGTAAAATTTCTCCATTCTGCATGAGTAAAACTAATTACAAGTAGTAACAACATTTGTGAGTGAAATGAACAGCCTACATGTATGCTAATTTCATACATTTAGCTAAAAAAGTATTTCCTTTAGCATGTTCAAACTGTTCTCTTTTCTCTTCAGTCTGCTCTCTTCTTTATCTTTTCTTGATGAACTTAATAACATTGATACCTCAACAGAGAGACAAGGAGATGGAAATATTTGTAAAGGAACTACCAGTAACTGTGTGAACACTAGATGCTCTACAATTCTATTTCAGCTAAATGCCCTGTTTTCTTTCATGTGACTTGTCCAGAACTGAATAAAGAATAGTAATGTCATTTCAGCTTCAAACTAGTATGGTAGCAACACAACAAGCAATACAACTATAATCCCTGCATCAGATCTTGGTCCTGTCTATACAAGCAAATTAGGTGAACGGTCCTGTTCCAGTGACATCATCAAACACAACTTGACCCAAACCGTATAGAAATCCTTTACAAATGAACTCAGATGACCTGCTGAAACTGAAGCACCTTTGCGTCGGCATGTACATCATAGTACCTTACATTATGACTTTTAAATCTTTGCCTTTCATACATGGAAAGTATATAACTACCTCGTAAATATGTGCATATCTGTAACAACTGAATGTAACTGACATTGATGTTTTAACTGAAACAAAACTTGTTTATTGCAAGGCAAGAGAATATTTATGGAGGGGTGCAATGTTATTACTAAAATGGTATAACTGATAAACATGGTTACCTAAAACATGGAGTTTCATGAGCACATGGCTGAAGGAAGGTGCCCACAAACCAATAAACTCTGATATGATACAAAGTAATAAATGACACAAGCATGTGAAATTCTGCTCTCTCTGAATCGAAATTGAACTCATACATTTTCATGACAATAAATCGTGTCTAAATAAAATAAGTGCTGCAGGTATATACAAAACTGCATTACTAGTGCCAGTTGACAGTTGTTAGTCTGGCCAGGGTTAAGTGAAGTGTCAGCAGTTATTAATTTAGTTTCATGTAAAATTCCATTGGTTCATTTAGCTACTATTTCCATTCTGGGCAAGGAAAAATTCCAAAGTATATTGAAGAATGGAATACATTTTAAGGCCAAACAAAAAACTGTGTCCCTGTTTCTCACTGCTGACCCTAGCACTTTTTTCTGCCCATGTTAAAAGAAATAACATAAAATATCACATTAAATATAAATAATGTTGAAGAAAACATGACCTGCTGACTCTAATTTTAAAACCAGTGCAACCAGAAACACAAATATTTGTTTGGCCTAATCTTGCAAAGACAAACTAATTTTCACCACTGCACAATACAATCTCATTAGAAAGCAGTACATGAGACAAAGACAGTCTTGAAAAAGAAAAGAAAAAAGAATACATGTAATGAAAATTTACAACTAAAACAAGATGACAAAGTTCCTGCTAGAAAGGCTAAAACAGAACATGAAGCAAGTTCACTTGATGTGAAATTAATGAAGCAAGTCAAAGTATTTGTTCTTTCTTCTAATAATTAATATTAACAAAATGCATAGACCTATATCTGCTGGTGCATTATGGTAGATATGGTTGTGTGCAGCTTGCAGCTGGATTTGATTTAAAGCAAGTATCTGGTCTTAGCCTTACTCTGTCATCGTGAAGTGCCTCACAAGCGTGTTCAATAATTTATGTGACTTGACATCAAAATGCTAATAAATGCGAATGTTACATAACAATTTTAAAATGAGATTGTGTTGAACTATAAAATGACACCCACACTGAACGTATACAATGCATACACAAAAGCCAATAAGTTGCACTTTACCAACCCTAGCTAACACACAAGAGGCAAGCATTACTACATCCTATTGCTATGTAATTACTAATTCAGTATTCACAACTTACTGTTTATATTGGGGAAGTTTCACAGTGGTCTCTACTGTTGCTTTTCTGTAAAGGGATTGGTAAATTTGAAAAAAAAATGTGTACAACTAGCAACAAGTTACAAGCCTGACTTTACAAATCTTTCGACTGGCTTGTGCAATGGCATTATTAATGCATTACTGTCACAAGAGAAATTTGGAGTACAGTAAATTGTGCCTAGGTCTATAAAAAGCTGTTTCAATAGCAAGCAAACTTTTGGTATATCTGCAGAGTAATAAAAATTTTGATTATATCTTGAGTATGAATTGCAATGAAACCTGTCTATACAGGACACTCAGGGGAACATCTACCCTTATATAAAAGTGTTCTTTATACTGGAGTAAAATTTATTTTTGCAACGAAAGTAAGAAAGAGAACACTTAAACATATTCATACATGAGCAGGTTTCTTTTATATGGAAGTGTCCCGATAGTAGGTTTTACTTTAATCTGATTACACAATGAAGCAATACTGACTTCAATTAAGACTATTTCAATCAGCTATTAATGTTTGTTCCTAAATAAAATAGCAGTTCTGTGAATTTTATGTGATACAGAAAAGCAATCTTGACTGATAGGTTAGGGTTGATTCATCAGGAGACCTCAAGTCACTTAAAAAACCTGAGCTCATCCCAGTTTTAATGGTGCAGAGCAACTGATGTAGATGCCACTTCACTTCCCATGCTTAGAGGGATGGCCACTCCATTGCAGCTTACCATGCCAAAGCTGGCACCTATTAAAGCTTCATCTACTGGGTCAAACAGGCCAAAGTGAAATGCCTGGCTCACTGTAATGATTATGTTGGTAATTGAACTTATGGCCTCCTCATCATGAGTCTTTCTTGCCAAGCACCTCAACAGGTAAGTACAAAGTTACTATCCACTTCAGTTAAGATTCTTATTTGACAAAGGCTATTTTATGAAATTTAAATCAAGGGAACTAGAAACAAACAGCAGATTGACTTTGAAGTCATACAGTTTTGCTTCCCTTACAACAACAAAGTGCCCATTTTGACCTAGGAACATGTGATTTGATCTTCTAGTTGATGCAAGCTCATGACTGGTATGTATTAATGTAAATTATTCTTACATTATGATTTGTTTCATGCTGTCGATCTTAAATAATAAGTATTCACTGAAATTACTGACAAATTCTCAAATCATAAGTAATCTCATATTTTTAAATAAAAAAAGTACATTTTGAATCATGATAGTTGGTATGGTGACTTCATTTCTGGAAAAGAAAAATAGGTCAATTGTGTGTATGTTCTACAGGGGTTATGCTACCAGGCGAAGTGGGCGACTAAGTCGCCTAGAAAAAAGTAAACTTCGCCTTCTTCTGTTAGGAAAGCGAAAACGACTTCGCCCTGTGATTTTTTTTTTGAGGTACATTTTTGAAATACCTTTTGAGATGCCCCCTCGCCTTAGGCAGGTTTATTCTAGTATTGTGTTGTAGCGAAAGGTATTCTTCAAGCCATCAGTAGCTAGGCCTTGTTTTGATATCCATTACACTGACAAACAAACTCTTGCACATTCAAAGGCATGTGTTTTGATAGCTGACTGACCATTAACCATTTCCTGAGTTGTCAACTAGGCCCCTATCACTATCCAATTTACGCATGTTATCCTTTGATGAGAAAAACATACAAACTTGTGTTTTGAAACTTTAACAATAACATGTATACAGCAATTTATGTTTTAAGAACAAAATCGCTGATCTGGATATTTTAATTACCTATTCTACACTATTTCGTCATAAACTTAGTTTGAAACTGTAAGCAGATCAGTAACTGGGAAAAAATGGCGGATATAGCTATGTCTGGGAAGCACCACTTTATTAGATTGAATGTTTTCGTAAATCATCGAGCAAATATATACAGAAAAATATACAATTCATACAAAGCAAAGCCTAGGTATTATGTTATTTAGCCTAAGATTTAACTTTAAAATGCAATTATATAGATCAGAAATGTATGAAACAATGCTATGTTGTGGAATTTGCAAGAAGTGTTGTAAGATAAAAGTTGTTTTCTGACTTTATTCGTATTTGTAAAAATATGGAAAAAAGTTGTGAAGCAGATAATATTTAATCAATGCCTAAAATTAATACAAGTACGTAGACAAATAAACCATAAATCTACAATCCTATCATGGACTGTTGTAGTGAAGTAAATAGAGTGATTACATTACGAAAATCCCTCCTTCTAAAAATAGATGCACTCACGTCTGTGTTGATTTGGTTGGAAAGAAGGGTTCAATTCATAAACCAACTATAAATGAGCCATGTCTGTAATTTTATGCATTTTAGTGTGTTATGTATGAATAGTTATGGTAATGTTTTATCTACAACAAAGAAATGAGGACACGTGTGTATTTGCCCTCAGGTACATGGTACAGTGGTTGTGTCAAACACGTTTAGAAATCTTTGAAAGTGCCATTATTGTGAACCTTTAAAAAGTATATAAAAAAATAATACAAAAAATATTTTAAAAAATTTATTAAGGGTAGCTGATTAGGGCTGTTCCAGTAAAACATATACCCCCCGGGGGGAAGGCACTTTCAAATTCAACCAACCCACAACAGAAGCAATTTAAAAAAATTAAGATCCACCGTCAGATATGTTTTAATCGAAAAACACCGCCCCCTACAGAAGCATATTTTTTTTTATACATAATTTCTGGCTATTGGTTAGTGGGTGGTAGAAGTGATTTTAATATTGGGTTGGGGACAGAAGCGATTTAAATGACAGCTGGCTGGAGGTAATCTACTGAATTCTTATAGATCATATAATCTACTGCACATTTTTATTTGTATTCATTCATTATAACCAATCTTTTGTTCTTTTGTTTGTTTGTCTGTCAGCCATGTACAGTGGGACCCCGCTATAACACAGTAGTTGGGAGCCATAGAACCCGACTGTGTTATGAACCGAACCATGTTATAAGCAACCATGTACAGTACCAACAAATTTGCTGGGTTAGCGGGGTGGGTGAAGGTGGTAATGAAAACGGGTGCAGAAACGTGTGCTTCGTTGGCATAATTACCATTTTAAATCAATGTATATTAAATGAGAAAACACCTGCAGTGATAACAGAGATTGCATATATAATATATTTCTTTATTTGGAGAACCACGCATTGGTACATACACGTGTATAGTTTATATATACATATCTAATCTATAGCATGAATAGAGTATCAACACCGTGTACTCACCTGTGAATCGAATCACATACATTGAATCCACAATACAAGTATTTCCATCGAAAATTTAAAATACTCAATAATTTTGTCACAGATCATTATGTGACTGAATTCAATTGAAAAATAAATAGGAAATATTACATACTGAATGATGGAACAGTACGTCCCAAGGTTAAAAAACGGTGTCTGTATAAATTTCATACTGCTAAATTTTCTCATCCGTGAATTGTAATACTTATTATTGTTTGAAAAACTCAGTGATTTTCAGCTGCTTTCTGCTACCGTCACGTTTGCTCTTCACAAAGTCAATCATATTTCTTAACTGAAGAATTCGAACATAGTCAATATCTTGCGTCTCCATCCATCTCAAAGCACACTCTAAATTTTTGACTGCCTCACAATGTCCACTAACTAACACTTTTACACCTATTAGTTTAAAAGACTACAGCAAGAATAATTGTCAGTCAACAATGGGGGTATATTTGTAGGAAGTGGACAACATTATTCACTGGTCAACTGATTGCATAAAACAACACTGCCAAGCCATGCGCACATGTTGGCGGCTTTCGTTTCTTTGACGTTTTATAAATCGTTGCCCCATAATTTGAAGAAGTTTAGTTCGGCAATTGACTTTGATGGTGAGCAATGTACTTAAATTAACTGATCTATAAATTCAGGTGAGAATCTTTCATCAACTGCTGCACTGTTTGTTGCTTAGTTGTGTAGTTTATATTGTTTGAGCAACGACTGTATACGGAATGCATTGAAGACAAACACAAAGTAGACTTGATGGCTTCATTGCTCATGGATCAGTAATAATAAGATTAACACTTATGAGCTGTCATTTTTCAACAATAAACAAAGATCAAAGTTCCAAAAGGCCCAGCCATTGGTTCAGAAACTCGTATTTCCGATGTTTATTTTGGCACAAAACTGTAAGAAATTGGTTACATTAAAAAATTTTAGGAGCCACACCACGATTGTTTTATATTCGAATCCATACACGATTACCTCCCCAAAGAAGAAATGTTTTCCGTCTACGAGAATAATACATGTATATGATATTTCAGGAACCATGCCACAATCGTCTTATATTCGAATTTATATGCAATCTCTTCTCCAAAATGATAATAAAACTTCTTACATATTTTATTTTTCGTACTTATAAGAATTTTTTTTTACAAGGTAATAAGAATTTTTTTTTACAAGGTAATAAGGTAAATGAAATTTCGGGAGCCATGCCACGACCGTGTTATATCCGAATTCGTGTTATAATGGAGTGTGCTATAGTGGGGTCCCACTGTATGTTTTTGATACTGTTAAAATCACAAATTTTCTTGGTGGCTTATTATTTGTAGATGTCATAGACCAGTCCCTTAATACCTACTAATTTAATGTCCATGAATATAGATTTTATATTAGGGATTTCTATTCTAATACAGAAATCATGAATTTGTATCCTTACTAAACTGTGTATTACTAAAGTGATCACTATGTTTTGCTATTTTTCTTTGTTCTCAGGCATGCTGCTTTTGATTAGAATAATAGTTAAATCTTTAAATGTGTGGTCAGATACTATGATTCCCTTGTTATTACTTTTTTCAATAAATGTTTTGGTAAACTTATAATACATGATTTGTCAGAAAAAAACCATTAATGCCTGTAAAAACAATGTCGCATTATTTCTGCCTACTTTTACACTATATCATTTCTTGTAAGAACACATATTTCAGTTACCAACGTCTTATTTTTATGCCTTGTTGCAAGACTAATATAAAGTTTAAAAAAAAAAGAAATATAGCAAGTCAAACATTTTTATATCACAAATTAGATTTAAAATAATGGATGTAAGTCAAGGAATCATTTGTTTCCCAGAGTACTCGTAAAATCAATGTCATAGCAGTTAACTGTATGGTCAACAGCATCATCATCATCACTGATGGCCTAGCAGTAACATTCTGCACTTTTAATCCAGTTGTCACAAGTTCTATCTCCCACTTCTAGTCTTTTATACGAGACTATACCTATGGTCTGAGGGGCGTTCATGGCAGAGTAGTACAAGATGCTTGTTGTGTGATTACTTGCCTCCAATGTGTAAATGAGAATGTTGCCAGTTACTTGTGGAAGGTCAGTGGTTCTACATAAGTGATGTTTGGTGTCTCAAAAGTACTTGGATTTTCCTCAGCAGTAAAACTGGCTGCCATCAATAGATTCTCTTCATCTGAAAATGGTGTAAAGGCCATAATGATCTACCGAAACCGGAGATCTCATGTCTAAATGACTTTGGCTGTTGGAGATAAACATCAAATCAACAGAGGCTCCATGTGCCGTAGTGTACTAAGGTGCTTGCTTTTACAGGGGTCAAGCTAGACTTGAATTTTAGGGAAAAGTGACTTCTCCTTTTGGACAATACAGGAGAAGTGGGAGCTAAACAGGGAGAAGTGGAAGGTGAAAGTGGCGTTAAACCTTACAACAGCAACAAAGGATGTACAGTTAACTAAATCATGTGAATTTAGTTACTCAAATCGATTTTAACCTTCTGGTTATATCTGTTCTGGTCTGTTTCTGTCCATTCTGGTGATTATGTCCACTGAATCAGTATGGTTGGAAAAAATCTGGCAAATTTAAAGATTGAAAAATCTTTTGGCAGATCATGATTATACACTATACTTCTGCCTGAGAGATGTGAAAAATTTCATTTCTTGGTTTGTCAATTCTGGTTGTTGCTCAGTTCAAATGCATCATTGAAAAACACATGCATTCTCATACTTTGTTACAAATATTTATTACAGATGCACATCTCCAGATATTGGTGAATACAGCTTGAATAAGTTATAACAGTTCTGTTTGGAACAAGGAACATTGTTAGAGAAACTTTAAGTGAGCTAAAATGTAAACTTTTTGGCAGTGTGTGATGCAGGATTGCTGAAGACTTCTCCATCTCATATGCTCACCATGAAAAATCCATTTGTACCAACTGATGATGATTCTTAGGGAACTGTCAGAAAGGCATAAGTGATAATATTCAAAGGTCTACAAAAATTACTGGAGTCAAAATTTATAAACTCGCACAGCTGTGGCAAAAATGATGGACTAGTACCTTTGCTGCTGTTGCCACAGTTGATTAGTTGGTTGATTTAGTTTGGTTTGGTTTGTTTGGGGGGGAGGGGGTTTAACAGCATATTAGGTGAAGAACCCTGAAAGACTACCAACCCAAATTGGTTGATCTGTGACAAAAACTCACTCTGTGAGATGTGCAAGTGATCTGTAAAAGCAGGGGTCACGCTACCAGGCACAGTGAGTGAAAAAGTCGCCTGAAAAATATAAACTTTGCCTTCTTCTGTTAGGAAAGCGAAAACGTCTTCGCCCTCTGATTTTTCTGATGTAAAATGGTTGTAGCTTGAGATTTTTGAGATGCCCCCTCACTGTAGCCAGGAAGTTCTGGCACTGTTGTAACCGAAGGTGAAATGTATTTATGTGGTGTTGATACCAATCAGCTTACAGCGAGAAAGAAACTCTTGCACATTCACATGCATGTTTCAATAGCTAACTGACCATTAACCGTTTCAGGAGCAAGATATCACTGCTCGATTTCAGGAAGTTGGGTATACTGTACTATGATGAATATATACCAAATTCTGTTTTGAAATTTAAACATCCATATGCAAATAGTAATTTGCTTTTAAAAAATATGATCGGTGGAGAGCGTTTTCTAATTTATTTCTTTTTTAAAAAAGGGAGATTATAACGGTCGTATTTGCGTATTTTCTTTATAAATAGTCTCGTTATTCTTTTGTTGCCATAGTGGTTCTGCCAACTAGAGATCTACACACACTTAATTATGTTGTATGGGGATTCTCTGATGTTCCCTATGTGCAATAATCTGTTGATTGTTTCTGAATTTAATATGATCCTCCTCCTCTCTGTACGAATATTATTCTGTGCTGAGAACTCCCTTTCATTGCCTGCTGTCTGAATACTCATAAAACTAGCTTGAAGAAGTTACTGTTCTTTATGGTTGTGCAATTTTCAACATCTCATAGGTATGGCCCCATGGGTATTCTCTCTTGGATATCTCTGTTCCAAAAAGGAAAGTTTTCACTAACATGAACTCTGCCAAAGATTCACTTCCTTGAATCAGTGCTTTGCTGCCTCTTATGCCAGATTTTTTTCTCTTCCATAATGCTGTATAAGGGTTTTAAGTCCAACATTCCCATAGTCTGCTTGTTCAGACATGGGTATCTTGAATAAATATAACCAGCATTCTGTCCATCCAACGCGTACATCGGACTCGCACTCAACATCAATTTTGGGCTCAAAATCACTCACTGGTATTTCCAGTGACATTTTCCCAATGTCCAACAGACTGATATACATGAAATTCATTGTCATCATAGCTATCACCAGCCAGTATTTGCCAACTGAAAATGTCTGACAACAAACCCCGTTGTGATTCAGCCATTTTGTTTTCCTGTGTGGCCCTTATTTGAAACATGCATATGTAAAACTTCCATGATGAAAGTAAGGTTAAAACTACCATAAAATGCTTGTTCCAGGGCCCAATGAACCAATCAAATTTAGTTTAACAGCCATTCATGTCGAACTGAAGTATCCAGCTATTTTAACATTTGCCTTCCTGAATCTGGATGTTGCATCAAACGCTGCGATACTGACAGTGGCAGCGCAAATTATATCACGAAATGCACTTTTAAAGTTAAAAGTTGAATAAAATTTGCATACTGCATAAAGCACGTTTTATATCCGTGACGCTGACATAATTTGCGGAATGCTTATCACTGTTTTAGAAGTAAACAAATTCGTACAAATTAGGTGCACTCGCGTGTATTGGCATCATTTTCTGACCCAATGTTTTATTCACGTTAGACCGCTAGGAGGGAGTTAGATGCGATTTTAAATATAAATTCGTTTTTTTTTTTTTCTGACAACCCCACCAGCGATTTCTCATTTTCTTAACACAACCCACAACAGAAGTGATTTTCCTAATCAACCTCCCACTGTCAGAATCAACACAACCTCCCACAGAATTTTTTTTTGAAGTGCCATGGGGGGGGGGATATATGTTTTACTGGAACAGCCCTTAAGCATTTTTACCAACCTGCAGTTACAATAATGTAATCTAGTTACTCAGTTACATTTTATTGCAATGCAGTTTCTATTATTCTCTTTTAGAGTGGTATGGCCAAAATAACTAAGAAAATTTTCTACTAGAAAATAAAGTATTGCTTAAATCCAATGTTAAATGCAAATATGAATACTGGGAAATAGAGGGCATAATTTAAATAAGAGAACACACATTATATATATATATATATATATATATATATATATAGTGTTTCTTGCTTCGCGTCCACTTATCCCTCTTGAGTTCTCACTTCTCCCTGTTCTGTCCAAAAGGAGAAGTCACTTCTCCTTAAAATTCAAGTCTAGCTTGATCCCTGGTTCTATTGCCAAATTTTCAAAGTAAGTAAAGACCCAAGAAAAAGGGTTTAAACCAAGATTTTCTCCTGTTGATAAAGAGAACTCCATCCATAATATGTTTTGAATTTTCTTGATTTATCTTTAAAAAGTCACAATAACTGGCAGTCAACCAGTTGGCTTATAGTGACTAACTGGATGCCAGAACAAGAGTTTCAGCCACTATTTCATGGCATGCATATTTTATAAACTCTCAGTCCCTCCACCCGAGTTAACAAGGATTCCGCACTTACTGCTGTGGAGATCTAGTGATGTTTACTGTTGTCTGGACTGTTGTAGTGACACCACTGTAAATCAAGAAAGGGAGGTTACTCTAAACTTGTATTTATGACTGAAATTAGTGCATTTTTTGTAAAACTGCATCAGAATACAGACATATATGCTCTTTAAACGAACGATAATTTTCTTCTTTGATTTTATTGTCATAAAAAGAAAGTTCCAAACAAATCAACATATTTATGAAAATATTAGTGTACAGTGGATTGTAAATGGTATAAAAACATCTTGACACAACCCACAAAATCTAAGATGGTGCATGTATGTACATCATTCACATTACACATGTCATCTTTCATTATCAACCATGTGTTTGAAAGATTTAAACTGATTCTTTCAGATCTAAATGTTGAAATTCATGGATTTTCTATACATTGAAACAAGAGACTCCACTGTTGTTGAGCCTGCCTTTAATTGTGCTGAATTTAAAAATTATTAATATTGACCTTAAACTGGGGTGCGGATGAATATAGATATGCACATATATGCCAAAGTGAACACTATGTCAGCTTCTGCAAAAGTGGGCTCAATAAAAAACTATAAATGTGTTCATAGAAATCAGATGCCCCACCAGTATTTGAAAACTGTTGCATACACAGATCAGAAAGGCTGGGTGGCTAACAAAGTAAACAACTGCCCCTACCATAGCTGTGATGGGGCATATAAACATTTAAGCAAAGAATATATGTAGAGAAACTGTGAAAAATATATTTTTAAAAAATACAGTCCCTGCCCCCTCCCCCAACTGGTTTAGTTTTTAATTTGTTAAAGTTTTTCAAGTCACAGGTAAGAGAGGGCTATACTGTGACTAAGCAAGAACTTTAGTAAGTGATGCCTAATAGAAGTGATATTTAAGTTATCACAATTTGACTACATTTTAAGTTTCACTGTAGATCACTACAGTAAAATATATAATTCCTTAATTCCTTTCAGACATGAAATAACTTATGCAACCATTTCAGCTTGCAATAAAGGCTTTTTTATAAATCATGCATGGTGGTGGTGGTCGGATAGATGTTCAGGTGTTGGCCCTGTTACACCTACTTTTGTTCCTTGAATTCAGAATGTTAAATCTCATCCAGTGATATATAAAATAAAAATATTTACTGGAAATTAACTATTTTTCTTGATGTACCATTTTCATAAACTTTTGATTTTTAGAAAAGAAGCAAAAAAACCCCCCCAAAAAACCAATTATGTCAACATGCAACAAGGACTGACCCGTTTGTGGACCAGAGGAACTCTTCTCCAAATTAATATACATGTACATACAGGATTTGAGGGCACATAAGCACAATCCTGACTATATAGTGCTGAGCAAGGTTAGAAATCCCAAAAGACATACAACACAGTAAAATGCAAAACTAGACAAAAGTCCTAAAAATAAATTAACTGTTTTTCTTTTATATGTACATCACTCTTTTACCAAAAAAAAAGGTCAAGACCTCAGCAGGAACTTCATCACAGGATGCATCCCAATGCAAAAAAGTTGCCTTCATTAGTTGCCTCTCACAACATGCAGGATGTTGCATCACCTTTACTACATCCTCTAGCCCACTGGGGTATCACCAATTAATAAATTTAAATACTGACAAATGCCATTTTTCATGCAACAAAAATATTTGTACTCACAGAATATCTGAATATTTCAAATGGCATACACGATGTTTACAACCCCATATACTGTATTTACATTCCAAACTAAGTGTTCTGAGATGCTATTACTGCATTCCACATTCTGTGTTGCACAGCTGCTAAAACTGGCTGAAGATGGGTCTTAATTATGGTAATGCCTGTCATAATGATGCAGTTAACATGCAGACTGTAAGCAAAGCAAAATGCCTAACTCCTAGAAAACTTTCAATATTTCAGAACAGCATTACAATATTAGTTGATAAAATAAATATACTAAAGTAGCAGTGCCCAGGCCAGGATTTAATTTACAGGGGTCAAAATGGCCAGTCAATAGGAGAAAAGATTATTCATTTTCAAATGAATTCAATAAATGAAAGCATTGCTTTATCTGCAAGATTACTTTAGCAAAGTGACTGGCATGCTGATCTAAATTTAAATTAAAAGTTTACTTTTCGTTTGATCAAAGAAAGGTCTTTTAAACTGCCACCACAACTACCAAGACCCACAACAATACAGACCTATGTTTTTTTTATAAACAAAATTTGCTATAGTACTTCTTGGTTCTATTCTCTGATTGGTTAATGGCACAAAAGCATCAAATCAGAACTGCTGATAAATCTACACACTAGTAACAACCCCATGTGGCTGAATCATGAACTTGCATAGTTGGTGAGGACATGAGACTAGTTCATAGCTTTTATTGTGCTGTTATTTGCGGACTTGTGGAGGGAAATATAACAGCAAGAATGAACAGTTGATGCCAGAAACCTGAATATTTGCTCAGCACACATGAATAGTTACCAACTGTATTGCCATGAAATTCCAACAAACACTGCTGCAAGTTTCTGACTGTCACAAGTTAAATGATGATATAAGAAACTGCATACATTTTATTATTCAAATTATTATTTGCAAGAGCACTCTAGGGGCCCCAGGTGACCAAGTAGTCTAAGGCATTTGCCCTTACAGATCAGTCACACATGTCGCCACTTTTCATGTGAGGTCAAGTGACTCAATCAACAGATGTGAAAAAGCTTGCCAGTAGCTTCCTGTGGATTGGTGGTTTTTCCCCAAGGTCTCCCCAGGTTCTTTATGAACCAAATATATGGGCTGTCAGGTTTTGCCTGTTATGTACTGAAAAATGGCGTTAAACCCACCAAACCAGTAAAATCACATTAATCTCAAATAAAATAGTAGCTGCAGCCTGGTCTGAACACTGCATTAGTCAATATAAAAGATATAAACATACAAAATAGAGCATCGAAAATGCCCAATTCAACCCCCTGTTATTTATATACAAACAGTATTCTCCAATGATAAGCCCAGGGTACCTGTCAAGCAAATAGTTTGGAAAAGAGAATAGAAGGCCCTTATTATTGGGAAATGCTCTCAGATAGAAATTTGCCAAATTTCTGGTAAAGTCGAAGATGGCCTTATCATAAGTCATGGGATTATTATTGGAGAATTACAGTATTAACAAGATATACTTATCAAGGTGCCATACACAGAGCTTGCTTTGATGTAAGCATCATCTGTCAGAATTTAACAACACACTAACAGATTATGTTATGTAAACATGTTTTGCTTTTTTTTTTAAATTCCATAACCTTGTAGTTTTGTCTCTATTTTTCTGAGACTGAATTGTTTTATTCCTTCTTTTTTTCAACATTTTGTTGTGTTCATTTCATAAACATGTAGTGTGACTCCATTAATTTCTTGAAACCTGAAAAAAGCCTGCAAAAATGAATCAATGGATGTAATCAAATCAGGTGCATGGGTTACAACAGTGTAAAAAATGTAGTTTTTGAGAGAGAAATTAGTCTTGAGCTCGAAATACCTTAAAAGCTCCAAGAGATGAGGGTCGGACAAAGGTGAAACCCACAATCCTTTTCTTCAGAAAGAAAGATGATAATCTGCGATTGCAGTTCAATAGGGACCAGTTAGATTAATGCCATGCTGACGGACCTAATAACAATAAACTCGTGTCATAAAATTTCGAGGGCAACTATAGCCTGAGCAATTCAGCCAGTGACCCTGGTCAAAAACTGATCTTGGCAGATATATCATGTGATATGAGCCAGACATGAAGGTAGAGCATCTCTGGATTGTAATGAATAAGGGATCCTCTGTGTAGAAACTTGGTGTTCCCTCCTCAGTAAATCCACTGAGGTGTCAAACAGCAGGTAGAGGAGATCAATGATCCATGAACATTGGTGCCATGAGTGTGTGTGCACACACACTTACATGTGGGCTATTAGGATGAGATGAGACGACAATGTGCTGATGCCATGAAGGACTTGAGAGGTATTCTGAAAAGTGGGAAGGAATATGCGAACAATTGATAACCACAGGAGACTGAAGGCATCCACCAACCATGTACTCTGTTCTGGCACTGGAGAGACATAAATTGGTAGCTGGTTGCTTAGTCTTAACTTGTGAATCTCCAACAGCTGAAAAACACTGCCAAGGATTGGTACTGAGACCACTTTGTGATTAAGCTCCATTGCCTCCATAAGCTTTACAGGAATACAAACCAGTTTCCCCATGGAAATACCCATTTGAGATGTCCCCAAGATCAGGTCAGGTTTCAGTGGGCCAAATGGGTGGCAGAGGGGACTGATAAACCCCTCCTCTGTCGGGCTGTCTCTTGGCCTTATGCTGTGAGCATACTGCTCATTAGTCACTTACCATGACCAAATGGGAGTAACTTAAGATGGGCTTTCTTTTGTATCCCTAAAAGAGTCCCCAAACAAAGAGTCATTGTGTCTGATGATCCATAACATTTAAGACACACTTCCAGGGGTGTGGGGGTGGTAAGCTTTTATGACTGGCTTGTCAAAAACCCAAATAACCTCACTGAGCATAACCTGCCCTGCGAGGGACAGGATTGAAACACCAGCTTGGGAGAAAGCTCTGACTCATTTGGTGTCTCATTGATCACATCAGAGTGCACTTAAATAGACAATTCATATTGTCTGATTTCAAGGAGATTCAACTGTCTGGTCCTCTCTCCTCACAGAAGTGTGTGTGTGTGGGGGGGGGAGAAGGACAATGAGGAGGATTGGGAGGGACTTTTGTCCACCCCATCCACTCTCCAACGAAAACATATCCATGGCACAATCTGAGGAAAATGCAAAGATCCAGGCTCCACATCAGGTTGAGGGGAAATGGGGAACGGTGGGGATGGGGTTAGCAACCATTTCCCTAGACAAGGTAGGATTCTCCCCTATAACACCCAGTAACCATTATTTGAATTACCCTGTAATTCATTCCTGGTGCCCAGTGCCTAGACTGTACCTGGTGATCAGTATCCATTTATATGACTGGCGACCAGAACCCAGTATGTGAAACTTTACTCGTTGCCTGGTGACTTACACCCAGTTATCTTTGGCTTAGTTTGGTGTTCTGTGTATGGTGGTTCAACCCCGCACCTGGTGAGAACCTTGTCAAGGACCAGTTGAATGATGAAGGTTGTCAAGAGAAGTCTCTATCCTGGCAAACAAACTAGAGACAATAGATAATCTGGACTCCTTATATGAGTCTCTCAAATAAGACTGACCTTTCTTTATGCCGTATAGGTGCAACTTATTTGACAGTGCCGCTGATCAGGCAGGATCACTGAGCTGGCAACTTCCTTACACCTGCAAACACGAATCTGTGAAGAGGAAGATGACTTTTCATTCTTCCAACTTCAGTAAGAGCAGCAGCTCTCCACTAGATCCCATAAATTGTCTGCACACAGAGCAAGGGAGAAACAGCCACTAAAGTGCTTACAAAGTGCTGAAACTTCTGAGACAATTTACCAAACAACAAAAAACCAGAACAAAAAATAGCAAGGATAAAACTAACCCTATAATGGGATTAAACTTATGTCAACACTATTAAACAAGTGTTTGCAGAAGATGGGATTAAAAAAATAAATAAAGGTAATGACCAAAATGGGACATGAACTAAAGCACAGACTGGCTTTAAACGATCAACTGCAGTAAAATGGGATACTAATGAACTAACTGATGGAAAAAGACACTTAGATCAATGAAAAGTCTTTGGGCACCCAAGACATTCCACCAAGGAGGTCAAAGGAAAGCGATATGTTGTTTTTTGTTCTAGACCTCCAAAATACAATTAAACCTCTCAACACCAAAACCTCACTAAACCAAAATACACCTCCCCCAAACTGAAACATTTTTCAAGTCCCAAATTTTTCCTCAAAGAATTTCAAAAAGAATTATTCAGTAAACCAAAACCTCTCTACCAAACTCAGTTTTCATCTTTACACTGAAATGAACCCCAAAAAATTGAAATTTATTTAAAACATGGCCAGGTAACTGCCAGATCCCTGTTATGAAGCTGGCCAACAGTACAGTAATAGTCTAGAGCCATGTGCGATGTAAAAACAAAGGCTGGCAAACACAATGAAACCGATTCCAGTCAGTGTAGACAGTAGGCTTATCAATAGTCTTTACACCTGGATGAAGTGACA
This sequence comes from Megalonaias nervosa, assembly GCA_016617855.1. Taxonomy (NCBI): domain Eukaryota; kingdom Metazoa; phylum Mollusca; class Bivalvia; order Unionida; family Unionidae; genus Megalonaias; species Megalonaias nervosa. Next base: position 37,431 of record JAECUM010003632.1, on the reverse strand, counting down.
GCTTTCAAAGTATAAGACCAGTGGTTGTGCAAATCAAAGAAGATATACACTATACCCAAACAATCCTCAATCAACTGGCTTTTGATCTCCTGTATATACTGGCTAGTAACATTTTATCAAATCATTTCAATGTCCATAAAGGCACAAATGCACAAGCTGAGACTAAACATTTTACAATATTATATATCAATAGAAATATCATTATAATTAATAAAAACATGCGTAGGCACTAATGAATATACACATTATGTTATAACTTTCAGGATATATCTCATCTGCAACTCACTTTAGGTAAAATTAGAGAACCAAAGTGAACTGAAAACCCTCACAACCAAAACTCAGACTCCATTCCATGGGATTTCAGTCTTGAAAGGGTCACACAGTACTAATTGGAGGAAGAAATTTTCACCTTGTAGTGGGAACTAGCATCAAGAAAAGAGATATCAATGTAATAACAGCAAAATATTTAAACGCAAAAAATTCAAACTGAAGTGAAGAAATGTATGTCAGTCACAAGACCAAGTGAACTTTATAGAACTGACTTAAAACATTAAGAAAAAACTTTGGCACCTTGATCTAAGTAAACTTTTGGGAGAGGGTACTATAAAGGCTTGGCATGCAACCCAATCCTGATCATGCTGAAAAATGCAGATACAAAGCCAAATATAAACTCAACATGATAAATCAACACATATTAGCATAATTTCAGAATATAGCATAGAATATGTTAAACCAAGCTATCTCACCGTTGTGATCTGTACATGCTGACACTATAGGCCAAATTCCCAGGTTGGGCACTTGATGCCATATTCCCTGGGTGGGAACTGGGCTTGTCTCTGACAGGAAGTTCTCCCACTGTTGTGGCCATCATGTGACTCATTCTCTTGCGCTACAAAACAGAATATCAATCTGTCTGTTAAATTTCAAAATAAATGTGATGAGTTTAATAAACTCAAGTCATCTAGTCGATGGCTCAATTGTGTACCTTTTCATGACTTCCATTGTGTATTTCACTAGCTAAACTGAATATTTATTTCCTTCTCCCGAAAGAAGCTTTGATCTAGAATACTGTGAACCTTTGTTCTTCCTGCTGTTTATTTAGTCAGTAGAAGAACAGCATCTGCACAGAAATTAGTTATGCAAGCAATGTCTGGGAGGCAGATATGCGACCAAACACACCTGACAATGGGAAATAAAAATTTAGAAAACATTAGCAAGAGTACCATAAATGACATGTTACAAACTTGACTTATGCTGAGGGCTGTTCCAGTAAAGCATATACCCGAGAAGGGGGGGGGGGGAAGAGGCACTTTCAAATTCAACCAACCCACAACAGAAGCAATTTAAAAAAATTCTGCTCCACCATCAGATATGTTTTAATCAAAAAACACTGCCCCATGCAGAAGTATATTTTTTTTTTAATACATAATTTCTGGCTATGGGTTAGTGGTGGTAGAAGTGATTTTAATATTGGGTTGGGGACAAAAGCAATTTAAATGACAGCTGGCTGGAGGTAATCTACTGAATTCTTATAGATCATATAATCTACTGCACATTTTTATTTGTATTCAATCATTATAATCAATCTTTTGTCCTTTTGTTTGTTTGTCTGTCAGCCATGTATGTCTCTGATACTGTGAAATCACAAATTTTCTTGGTGGCTTATTATTTGTAGATGTCATTGATCAGTCCCTTAATACCTACTAATTTAATGTCCATAAATATAGATTTTATATCTGGGATGTCTATTCTAATACAGAAAACATAAATTTGTATCCTTACTAAACTGTGTGTTTACTAAAGTGATCACTATGTTTTGCTATTTTTCTTTGTTCTCGGGCATACTGCTTTTGATTAGAATAATAGTTAAATCTTGTATTGCTTTAAATGTGTTGTCAGATGCTATGATTCCCTTGTTATTACCTTTTTCAATAAATGTTTTGGCAAACTTATAATACATGATTTGTCAGAAAGAAATCATTAATGCCTGTGAAAGTCTTGTTGCATTATTTCTGCCTACTTTAACACTATATCATTTCTTGTAAGAACACATATTTCAGTTGCCTTATTTTTATGCCTTGTTACAAGACTAATATAAAGTTTTAAAAAAAAGAAATATAGCAAGTCAAACATTTTTATTTCATAAATTAGATTAAATGGATGAAAGTCAAGGAATCATTTTTTTCCCAGAGTACTTGTAAAATCAATGTCATTGCAGTTAACTGTATTGTCAACAGCATCATCATCATCACTGATGGCCTAACGGTAACATTCTGCACTTTTAATCCAGTTGTCACAGGTTCTATCTCCCACTTCCAGTCTTTCATACAAGACTTATACCTATGGTCTAAGGGGCTTCCATGGCAGAGTAGTACAAGATGCTTGTCATGTGCTTACTTGCCTCCAATGTGTAAATGAGAATGTTGCCAGTTACTTGTGGAAGGTCAGTGGTTCTACATAAGTGGTTTTTGGTGTTTCAAAAGCACTTGGATTTTCTTCAGCAGTAAAACTGGCTGCCATCAATAGATTCTCTTCATCTGAAAATGGTGTAAAGGCCATAATGATCTACCGAAACCGGAGATCTCATGTCTAAATGACTTTGGCTGTTGGAGATAAACAGAGGCTCCATGTCCCCAAGTGTACTAAGGTGCTTGCTTTTACAGATCACTTGCACATTTCACAGAGTGAGTTTTTGTCACAGATCAACCAATTTGGGTTGGTGGTCTTTCGGGGTTCATCCTTCACCTAATATACTGTTAACCCTCCCCCCCCAAACAACCAAACCAAACTAAATCAACCAACTAATCAACTGTGGCAACAGCAGCAAAGGTACTAGTCCATCATTTTTGCCACAGCTGTATGAGTTTATAAATGTTGACTCCAGTAATTTTTGTAGACCTTTGAATATTATCAATTATGCCTTTCTGACACTTACCTAAAAATCATCATCAGTTGGTACAAATGGATTTTTCATGGTGAGCATATGAGATGGAGAAGTCTTGAGCAATCCTGCATCACACACTGCCAAAAAGTTTACATTTTAACTCACTTAAAGTTTCTCTAACAATGTTCCTTGTTCCAAACAGAACTGTTATAACTTATTCAAGCTATATTCACCAATATCTGGAGATGTGCATCTGTAATAAATATTTGTAACAAAGTATGAGAATGCATGTGTTTTTCAATGATGCATTTGAACTGAGCAACAACCAGAATTGACAAACCAAGAAATGAAATTTTTCACATCTCTCAGGCAGAAGTATAGTGTATAATCATAATCTGACAAAAGATTTTTCAATCTTTAAATTTGCCAAATTTTTTTCCAACCCATACCGATTCAGTGGATATAATCACCAGAATGGACAGAAACAGACCAGAACAGATATAACCAGAAGGTTAAAATCGATTTGAATAGCTAAATTCATGTGGTTTAGTTAACTGTGCATCCTTTATTGTCTTCCCTTTGATGTAATTTCTTACTTAAGCTGAGAAAATAATGTTGAACACATCAAAAAAGAGGCATACTTCTACTCGTTATTGTTGTTATTATACTTCTCCATTCCAGCCTGTACTTATGATCTTGTCCGCCCACATACTGTTTGTCAAGTTTATGACATGTATCTAAATTTGTCATTTACTATTCCTACTACTATACTAATTGTTTGTGACTATGCACATCAATGTGAAATGCAACGGGGAGACTAAATCCAGGATAGAAAACATCTACATTTCTGGATGTATTCTGCTTGGATCCCATGTTTCTGCACAAAACTCAAGAGTTCAAGACTTGCTGTACTAATTCAGTTCCCACTGTAAACCTGTGCAAACACCATGATATTAAATTCAATAGCTTAAAATTTTGAGTGCTCATGATCAAATTTGTATCAGTATAGACACATCTATGATGACAGCTTTTGTGAAAAGAAAACCATAACAGCTGCACCATTTTCTGGATCTACACAAATTTGAAATGTGTGCTTTCAATACTAACACCAAAGAGTCAGCTCCTGATTTCAGTAATGAGTCTTCCAAACTCAGGTCTGTAAATGGACGGAAATTATGTTAATAAAAAAATGTCCCTGACTTTTTTCACTTACAAGTAGGACAAGCTCTCGAAAGATTCTTTTTACTAAAATCTTACTTTCATGATCAACCAATCAGGGACAGTCAAACCATGCATACTCTATTTTATCTTCACTGATTTATAGTATGGTTCTCGTTCTTTCATATCTGTAGTAATTTGAGTCCTTCAACAACTCTCAATGGTTCAGTGTTTCCCTTTACCCTCAGTTGGACTTCAGGGACCCCCAAAATTTTAATTTGACTCCCAGTTTTGATACCAAAGTTTTTTTTTTTTTAGAGTCTGACCCCCAATTCTAACACCAAGGGGAATTTTGACTCTCAGTCTTTCACCCCCTAGGGGATACACTGATGGTTGTATGCATTTTTTGACCAAGCTGACTGGACACACTGTAAGATAATGTTCAAGTGACAAAAATGCCATGGGATAACCAGAGACCAATAAAATCAAATAAAATGGTCAAGTTATCTCCCCCTGCAGGAATGCTGCCAGGATTTCAGGATTTAATCTAAGTTTTGTGTGTGTGTGATCTCCAATGAGGACGTGGTGGCGGGAGGAATAGCCATTGTTAAATCTCTCCCTAACACTTAAATATCTGTCACTCTTTCTTACTGTTCCACTCTGTTAAGGCTCTACTGAAATCAAAATACTCAAAGAGATGTCATCTCTAGTTGTATAGCAATTATTACTGTGATGTCATTGGGCATGGTCACATGGTTGTGGTGGGGTCTTGGTTGGGATGGCAGAAAGACCATAGGCTTACTCCATATTTGACAGCTAATTATGATGTTGTCAAAAGAATAAAAAAATTTCTAACAATTCAGTTGGACTTGGATTATATACTTGATTCATAGTCAATGAACATGTTCTAAAATTGATGTGTTTATTTTGGAGCCATGTTCCTCCATCACGTTCAAGATCTGAATATACCAAAGGTAAAATTAGAATAATTGCATCCTAAATTACTATCATGGCTACTTTAAATGTTATTTAATGTGAGACTTTAATATCAGAACTCATAGCTTCAGTGATTTTTGGGTTAAAAAATGAATTTCTTCTCAAACAAGTCAATTTGGTGCAGATTACATTGTTTTTTATGATACTGAGAATTCTTGATGTGTAAAAATTGCACAAGAAACGAAAAACATCAGATCAGGAAATTAATACCACTTGGGAAAAACTGATAGGAATATGCAGAAATAATGATAGTATTATTTAAATAGAATATCTGGTTATAATACAAGTGATGGTTCTACAACTTTACAAAATACATCTCGTACAACTATTTTGTTGTTCCTAACAACACTCTGTAATATAGTAATAAATTTTGCACACATGAAGTTGACCCACTTTTTACTTTAGTCCCTTGCTAATTATTAGTTAATTATACAACAAAACTAAGCACATTTTACCTTTTGACAATAATACATGATCACAAATATTTAAATTGTAAGAAAATAGAAGTTACAATTTTATTAAAAGTATTGATACCAGTAAAACTAAAGGAGATAGTAAAATAGAATCAGGATGAACAGATTAGTAGTGTAGTAAAGAATCCATATATCAGAATGACATCAAGTATTTTTTCATCAATTTCATCATTAGTTAATGACACTGCTTCAAAATGTTGTGTACTAGATAATAGTAATCCAATTTGTAATACAAATACCAAATGATGGCTTGGAACTAAGTGCCAAAAGGTCTGCAGAAAATATCAACATCCTCAAAATATACATAGGAATAACCAAACACAAACAGGACAAATTTTATCCATCTTGCTTTGAGTTTACACATTTCAGTCAGTTTCTTATGTTTAATGTCATTCAATTTTTGCACACAGAGAGCATGTACTTCATTTGGTAATACATCTGCATGATAATGAAAGTTAGTCTGTTATTCTTTTGTTGCCATAGTGGTTCTGCCAACTAGAGATCTACACACACTTAATTATGTTGTATGGGGATTCTCTGATGAACCCTATGAGCATTAATCTGTTGATTGTTTCTGAATTTAATATGATCCTCCTCTGTGTACAAATATTATTCTGTGCTGAGAACTCCCTTTCATTGTCTGCTGTCTGAAACGCATATGCATAACTAGCTTGAACAAGTTATTGTTCTTTATGGTTGTGCAATTTTCAACATCTCACAGGTATGGCCCCATGGGTATTCTCTCTTTGATATCTCTGTTCCAAAAAGAAAAGTTTTCGCTAACATGAACTCTGCCAAAGATTCACTTCCTTGCATCAGTGCTTTGCTGCCTCTTATGCCAGATTTTTTTCTCTACCATAATGCTGTGTTAGGGTTTTAAGTCCAACATTCCCATAGTCTGCTTGTTCAGACATGGGTATCTTGAATAAATATAACCGGCATGATGTCCTTCCAACACGTACATCGGATTTGAACTCAACATCAAATTTTGGGCTCAAAATCACACACTGGTATTTCCAGTGACATTTTCCCAATGTCCAACAGACTGATATACATGAAATTCATTGTCATCATAGCTATCACCAGCCAGTATTTGCCGACTGAAAATGTCATCTGACGACAAACCCTACTGTGATTCAGCCATTTTGGTTACCTGTGTTGCCATTATTTGAAACATGCATTTGTAAAACTTCATGATGAAAGTAAGGTTAAAACTACTATAAAATGCTTGTCCCAGCGCCCAGTGAACCAATCAAATTTAGTTTAACAGCTATTCATGTCGAACCGAAGTATCCAGCTATTTTAATGTTTGCCTTCCTGAATCTGGATGTCGCATCAAACGCTGCGATATTGCTACTGGCAGAGTGAATTACATCACGAATTGCACTTCTGAAGTTAAAAGTTGAATAAAAATTGCATACTGCGCAAAGCACGTTTTATATCCGCGACGTTGACGTAATTTGCGGAACGCGTATCACAGTTTTAAAAGTACGCGAATTTGTACAAATTAGGTGCACTTGCATGTACTGGCATCATTTTCTGACCCAATGTTTTAGTCACGTTAGACCGCTAGGAGGGGGCTAGATGCGATTTTAAATATTCGGTTTTTCTTTTCTTCTGACAACCCCACCAGCAATTTCTCATTTTGTTAATAGAACCCACAACAGAAGCGATTTTCCTAATCAGCCTTCCACTGTCAGAATCAAAATAGTTTGAAACACAACCTCCTACAGAAGTTTTTTTGAAGTGCCATGGGGGCGGGGATATATGTTTTACTGGAACAGCCCTGAGATTTTTAAGGCCAAAGCTTTTAGAATGCATTTGACTCCCCAGCCAGTTATTTCAACCATCCATAGAAGTGATTAAACAACAGGGACAGAACTAATTTTGGATTCAACTAGCTTGGCATGTACATTTATTTTTTACTGCCATCCCAGGGTCCTGTGTATGTTTTAATGGAAGAACCTTTAACTATTTTTCCACTTCTGTAGAGCTGCTGATCACTGAGCCAGTTAAACTTTTATTTATTTTTTACTGCCATCCTAGAGTCCTGTGTATATTTTAATGGAAGAACCCTTAACTATTTCCAGTTCTGTAGAGCTGCTCATCACTGAGCCAGTTAAGCTTTTATTTTATTTTATTTTATTTTTTTATGATAATACTGCCATAATTGTTGATATTAAATTATATAATCGTGAAATAATTTCTACCTAATTAGTAATCACAGAAAATGATGGACAACCTGAGATATGTGATCTCTACACCACCATTAAAAGATTATATTATTGCTTTTCCTCAGAAATCCCATCACATCATGACTTGTAGATGCAGCTAATTTAATCCCAGATATCTTTTGAGATGCTTCTGTTTTATATTCCAGGTGGCAGTATGCAATCTAGCATCAATAGCTTTGAATATGTATGTGAGGCCAGATCGAACCTTCGACTTTGACAGGCTTGCTTCAGTGACCAAGGTCATAGTTAGGAACTTGAACAAAATCATAGATATCAACTACTATCCAGTCCCAGAGGTGAGATACACAAGCCTTATAAATTGTTACCAGTGATATGATACACAGGCCTTACACATTGTTAAAATGATATGATAAACAAGCCTTATATATACACCACTCCCTCGATAACTCACGCCCTGATAGCTCACAAACCCGCTTATAACGCGGGGTCAGGCATGGATCCCATTTTTTAAAACCAGAAATTAACCCAAAAATAGATCCATATTTTATGAACTTTATGGAAATCGCGATCAAAATTAGCTACAAAAACTTTGATCTATCGCTCGTTTTATCGTCGAAAACGGTAGATAGGACCCGGAAATTTTAATCAACGTTATGAAATACCAAATTTAAAAATAAGTCATACAATTTTTTTACATTTTCTTTCCAAGTGACATTCCTAGCACACTGCAATTAACGATATGTAAGGAAATTTCGATCAATGAAAATGTCACTTACACCGAGTGGAGGCAGTACTTTAATAAATAAATACAAATTAAATAATTTTTTTATCAATTGAAATTTGTGTTCTAGTTCTATCTTCTAGTTCCTTTTAAGTGTAATCATCATAAGTGCAATGTGTCCTCTTGTAATTAAACGTAAAATGTGTCAATCTACCGTAACAGCTATGTCCACGAGCATTTCTCTGAGAACCTATTTAGGTGCCGACCGTGTTTTGATAACTGACTTGCAGAAGTATTTGTTGCATTGTTGCACTGAATTAAAAAGCTGGCCTCCTTTTTATTATCACGTTAATTATGTCTTTTGAATCAAATAATGGAGGTGAAATAAAAGAAAAGTTAAAAGGCACAAAAATCCTACAAACTTAAAATCTAGCTGCCCTGGTCGTATGTCGGGTGAACTCACTTCATTTGATCAGTTGAACACTGTTATAAATGTTATTGTGTATGTAACATAAACTACCTTAAATTAACCGACTCATTGGTAACTGTGATCAAAGATAGCACGTCAACCATGTGAAAAGAATACTATACTTCGTAAAATAAAGAGCTTGGTTTCAGATACGAACCATTGTGGGCAAGCGAGTTTCAGAGAATTCTTGAACTGGCACTTTGAGATATCCTCAAGAATGATAAAAGTTTCATTATTACTTCCAATGAAATCACGATATCAATACTGTACTAATTGAACCACACAAAAATTGAGATTCGACGTAGACGATTGTCTCATGAAAATTTCGCTTGCTTTTGAAAATTTCGCTTGCTTTTTGAATAAAAGGAATCTTGTTTGGTGGTGTATCAACAGTTAGTCTAGTTCCCTGCTCTTTTCACTCCCAATTTGGCAGAATACAATGCCATACCACTCTGGGAACCAGACTCATCAAGAAAACAAAAAGCAGTGACGTAATACACACATGTTTTCGTGTAAACGTAATGGTTGTTGAAACCAGTTGGAACGATCTTTCACATGTTGGACATTTTGAAAATAAATGTTATTTAAACAGAATAACGAACAACTTCATTAGAAAAAGTGCGTTATTAAAAGTTATTATCGACGTGAATGTAAAATGAGGATTCAGTCATTAAACAGCGCAGTTCTCTAACCCCGACACCCCCCCGCCGCTGTTTTCTCGATGTCCAAGCAAGTTTTTTCAATTTTTGGAGGTCCCTCGGTAACTCGTGCCCTCGCTTATAGCGCAGTCTATGTTTGTGGACCCCGTTGTGCACAAGTTATAGAGGGAGTGGTGTATTTGGGACCCTTCCTAAAATGTACAGATCCCTTTTTCTGTCCTGAGTTCAAGACCAAGAGTCTTTGTGTCCTTCCCAAATTACCCATTTTTACAATGAACTTAATACTAATTTGTTGAGCTAATCTGTGTAGATATTGCTTGTTTAAGCAGGCTAAAAAACAATCAAATGATCTGTTAAACATCTTGATGGAAATGCCCCATTACATACATTTCTACTACAGAAATGGAGACTATTCCCAAGAGTAATCTCTGAGCATATACTTTGTTACAAACTTACTGGTGCAGCAACTGGCTGGCTATCTTTGGACTTCTGACACATTGTCTCATCCATGGCCTCATCCAGAAAAGCATCAACATCCCCACCGTGACCCTCATCATCACTCTCATCTGTAGACTGGTTAGCAGGCTGCTGTTTCTGCCTGACTTTTTCATCTGTCTGTCTACTGGCACTGTCCTGACTAGACTGTGCCAGGGCTCTCAGGTTGGTGGTGCTCACATGACTGCCTCTGTATGGGGCACAGTCAATGCTGTCCTCACTAGTAATACTCTGTCTGTCATCATTTAGTCCATGAGGGAGGACACTCTGTCTACGAACAGATGGTGGGACAAATGCACTCAGGCTTACATCATCCCCATCATCATACATCTCATACTGCTTGTGTTGTTGTGGCTGTTTGTGTACTGGTTCTTGGTCATAATGGTGTGGCTCCATTCCATCAGACTCACTTTCAAATGAATCTTGACTTGAGGTAAGGTCTGATTCTTGAGTGGTTTCCGTAACACTTTCCTCCGACCGTGGATCGAAGTCTTCAGTTGAATCAAGGTCATCACTTGTCTGCCTATCAGTTCCGCTTTCATCCTCTTCAGTGCTCGAGGGATGATCTTCAAAATGAACCTTTTTCTGAGACTCATGTCGCACAAAAGGCTTCTCAGAAGCATCAGACTTCTTTGATACCAGCCTGTAAATACTTGATGTTGGCTTTGACTCAGTTTGTTTCTGTGTTCCCTGATCATTTGCAGCTGCCACTAATGCAGTGGAAGGTTGTTGCATGTGCGGTATAGAATCATTCATTTTCTCCTCCCTCCTTGGCACCTCATTATCACCATTTCTTGTTCCATTTTTGTCGAAGGTATAGGCTGCCCCTTGATCTGAAACGTCAAAGCCCATTGCAGCAAGCTTGCGGTCAAAATCTGGGTAGGAAGGATGAAAACAAACAAAAAAATACTAAGTAAAGCAAGCTAGAATGCAGCCATGCTAGCAAAGTACAGGGAAAGATCATTAAAGAACAATTCAAAAGCTATTCTTTAACATTCTTCTATTAGTAGTTTTGAAATATTTTATGTTTCACATGAGTTAATATTTTTATCCCAGTTCTAACACATAGAACTCAAGATAATTCCATGGCCGATTGTGGCAAATTCCCAAATGTGTATTAATCTCCCCCACCCCTACAACAAATCATGTGTCTGTATGTAAAATTTGGTTGAGGTAAAATATAAAATGGCCCTATAATGGCAATCTGCTTTGTATTTGATCTCTGACCCCTGCCTAGGGATACCTGAGGTACAGGCAAAAACAATTATACTCTATTCCATATATATTTATCATATGGGCAACTTATCAACCAAGTTTGGTGAATTTCCATCAATCAGTTTAGGAAGAGGTATAGTTACAGAATATCTCAGGCAGAAGATTACTGGTATCACAATATCCCAGATGTTAAAACATGGGGATAAAAAGCTAGGATTTCTTTTAACATATTTTTGTTGTAATAGAATATTCCCTTTAAAAATTTTCATTCGAGTGGGGAAAACATTAATTAAAAATTTTTTAATAGTCTGTTTTTAAAACTTTATGTTGTGGACATTGGATGGTGCATACAATTATAAACAAAGTTGCAAACTGATTTGGAATTATTCTACAATGACAAACATGGCAAATACAAACAAACATCGTTACCTACAAAGAGAAATCAAGCCAGTGATGGCCCCAAACAGAAGCTTGTGCATAGATTATATGTGACCATCATCAAATATTGGCTGAGTATATTTTTTTCTCTGATCCAGTTTTTAGACATCTCAATATAAGCAAATTTCAACAACTACCGGTATTTTGTTCTTCCATGCAAACTGTCCAAAGTCATGTATATGAATAGTTTTAGAAAATCCCTGACTCCATTTAAACACCAGATGTTACCATGCTTTCATTAAATGTATCAAACAAAAAACTGAATTACTCAAGTGTAGTCTGTTTTAAAATTACCATAATTTTTTGTTGTAACACTGCTTGGGTACAGGCTGCATGAATTTAAGAAAAAACACATAAGCTGCACAGGTAGTAATGTCATGTTTATGGCTTGAACCTGGCATTTAGGTCTAATAATTTACACCTCCTTAGTCACAGATCTGCGAAGGATAAGCCAGTATGAGTTTGGTTTGAAGATTCGATCTATTCATGAATGCTTCTGACACACAATGAATTATTCACAGTTTCTAATGTTGAATAAATGACCATACATTTGTTTAATTGCAGTAACTTTAACGATAGTTCAGGACAAGCTTCACAATGTTGTAGAATGCAAGTAACCCATCCTGTTATTTCAATCAAGCAAGAGAGAAGGTGCCTAAGTTCAGCCCCTGGCTTAACATAAAGTACAACCACAAAGCACTGGCAAGTTTCCCATTACTTTGCCTGTCAGCGTAAATCAACTGAAACCACTATTTGAAGCAAATTAATCAAATCTAACATTTTTTTTTGGTGATAATTGCTGGTAACAGAATTTTCATAACTGGAATTTTCCCAAAATGAAGCTGCAACTTGGAATGCAGGGAAAAATATGTATTCAACTGTTCTTTGCATACACTTGATCCCTTTATCTCTTCATCTTTGCTTGCCAAGGTTCCGATATACTAACCTATCTACACCTTGGCTGATCAGTGTGCTGTTTCAGTGCTTCGGGTCAGTGAATTTCACTGGATGCAGTGGCAAGCCATCGCATCCAATGAAAATAAAGTTGCTCCAATTCTGAACACTATTCCTCCATGATTGAGACAAGTGGAATAGATGCATAAATAATGATTTCCCCCTGCTGGTTCATGTTTGCACAAATACACCCTTTCCCTCAAATACACCTGTAATAGCTTCTTTCTGGTATGTAGTCAGATTTTTCATGTTAAACTTACAAAATAAGGTTTTGAAGTCAGTTGCCTCCACCATTTTCAGCCAGTGTACAATGCACCGAATTTACACATTATTGGTTAGCTGGCATTATATACTAACGGAGGCAACTCGTGCAAAGCACTGAAATACTGATTAATCCACAAGGTGTAGATAGGTTAACATATTGGAACCTTTACTAGCAAAGATGTAATCTCTTAGGGGAAAAAAAACAACATGGGTGTATTTGGAAAGCTTTACAATAAGATATATTATGAAAATTACACTTGACATGGTACCTCAATCCTCAACAAATGCTTTAATGAAAACTGAATAAATAAGGAAGCGACAAAAGGTAGATCATAACTGTAAATAAAAAATTATTTACTTCCTAATGAGTCATATATATATATATACACACACACACACAAATTTGGGAACAATTATATTGACATTTTACTTCTGTTTCTGATTTATTTTAACCATAAGTCTCTGAAGTGTACCTGTTATGTGCTTCCTACTTATTCGTTCTGTTCCAGTGTTAAGAGAGAAACAATATTATGCTATTAATGATACTAATAGCTAATTTGTAAACATATGTACTTCTTTACAAATTCCAACACACAGACGAAAGTGAAGCATTTTCAAACTAGCTAAATGCCAAACTCTGCAGCAGTAAAACCAAACATGCACAGTGACCTCTCCATGATATTCTTAACAAGGGATTCAAACTTTTAAGACTTCTTTTTAAAGATGCATCATATCTGTGAATAGATCACTTTGTATGTTTTAGCAAATGTGTGTGACAACTAACTTTTAATGAACATGTTTTTTATCTTCAAATCAGTGGCAGTGATCACGTGTTATGACAATGACGCTATGTCGCATGCATCAGAACTGCACTACTAATGAATATTAAAAACTGCATGCCTGCCATTACACAACCTCACCATGTGCAGTTAGTAAAATGCTTACAATAACCAGATAATCCATGAAAGCATCGGATTAGTTCAGAAGTCAAGTCATCAATACACTAAATTGAGGCAGATGATCTAGAAGTCAAACATTAATGTTTACAGCTTCCATTATGCTCATGGTGAATCAGGTGCGTGATTTCTGCACACTTGCACATTTTTAAAAAGGGATTAATTAAATTATGGAGAATTTCTGCAACTGCACATCCTGGAGAGAACACAGCACGCTTTTGCAAACTATCACTGTGACAGCCTAGCTATCCAAGTGTCCTCGTACTACAGAGAATTTTATTTTGGCTACATTTCAACAAAAATGTCCAAAGTGTGTAAGAATAGGGATAACAATAGTGTGTTTTAAGATCTAAGTATGTTAAAAGGTTTCTTTTGAGGATTTTACATTTTTAAAACTGCAGATGTAGCATTTCAAATAATCAAAGCAATGAAATCAATTACATCTTGACTGTGGATCTAAAGCTGCAATTTTCAAATTTAAAGTTGACATAGGCATAAATATTTATTACCATTAGATACAAACTAAAACAGGAAAATGAAAAATCTTATGAACTATTTTATGTTGCTTTTGCCAATGGTGCAAGTAAAACTTAATGTTTTCAAATCTTTAAATACAAGATTGTTAAAACATTGTTTATTGAAAAATAATTTTGTGAGATCAAAATACTGTTCAAATAAAATAGTTGTTCACATAGTAATCTCTCATAATATCAGTGTTGCACATAGTAGCACAATGATGGGACTGTGTCCCTCACCCTCTAAATTATTGGGACACAACAGTTTTGAAAGACAAATTAAAATAATAGTACAGAATACACTAATAGAAAAATGCTTGCTTCCAGGTCTGCTGCCTTAACTTTGTAGTCTGCAATGTACTATCATATTTTCTTTGTACCTTTACATTACTGCAATAAAAGTTCAGATAATTCAAGGAAACATTATTATGTCTGAATATTTGGCTAACCTGAAATGAGCTGCACCATGGAATTTTTACCATTCCAGATAATGCTCTCATTTAACATTAGTATGTTCATTATCTACCTGCATTTATTATAGTTACCACCTATGTTTTCTGAATTATTTTTCTTTCCAAAGTAATAAATCATTAATTAAATAACACAGTGCGCTTGCAAAAATTTAGTCTCTTTGCAAAGTAATTATTTCAACCTTAAAATAAATTAAATCTCCCTTGCCATAGGGGTAACATTAACCTTGAAAATATGCAACACTAACAGCCATCAAAAAATTTACATAGCACCTAAGCCAACTACCACAAACCTGGAATGTTCATTGCCAGATACATTGTTTTAAACTACATATTCATTACCATCTTAGGGTTTTATCATTTCTTTCAACTCTTGCTGTTGCTAGTGCCAACACAGACATGGATGGTCAACCACTAATGAAAAGTTGTAAATGTATTTCTTAATTTGAACAGGGTCAAGATTTGGGTGACCAGGGTTTCTGCAATATTTATTTTTAAAAAAAAAAAAAAAACTAAATTCCATGACTTTTCCAACACCCTTTTTCCAATTTCAAAGGTACCTACTATGTAAATTTATGACCTTCAATACTTACCAATCACCTAAACTTAACACAAAAACATATTGTACAGCTGACTTTGGGCATACTTCATATTGAATAGGTCATTCTCTTTTGAGTGCCATGAGTACAATGATTTTGAGTGGTGGTAAGATCCCTGGATGTGATCTATGAAGTTTTAGGGGAGCCTGCTCTAACAAATCCATTGTCAAAGTTAGGTAGGTTGGTAAAACTTTTGCGTTGGCAAATGAAAATGTGAAAGGATAATGTAAAATAACCAAATTCCATGACTTTTCCAAAACTATGAATGCTTTATGAAAATTCCAAAACTTTTTAAGGCCCTTGAAATGCTTTTCTGTAATTTACAAACTTTTCCAGGATTTCCATGACTGCAGGAACCCTGGGAGACATAGGACAAAAACAAAACACAGAAACCTGCACTAAATGTGCAATGCTAAACATGCCCATTATTTCATAAAACCACACCCCTACCTCCTGAACAGTATTTTAGGATCGGTGGTTTGAGATAGTGGTGTAGATATTATTTGACAAAATATTTGTAACATTTACTCTACCTGCTCGTGCCTTAGCCTTGATGGCTTCCTGTTTGTCTTGTGGAGTTCCAGCTACTGCTGGATTTATCTGTAGCACTGACATAGGAGGTGGATGTTCTTCCATTTTGGCAGCCTAAAATCATAACAAGACTGATTATGAGGCACCTTTTTATAAACACACATACAAGCCAACATACGTATACTGTACAGAATATGAAAGGATAATCCAATTAGGCGTTTTGCTGTCTTAATATGGTAAACATCAGGAATCTCTTTTCTGGTAAACTAATGTGCAAGTCTGATGTTAATTCACAAATGCCAGAAAATATTAGTCCAGCCAATTTGTGACCAATTTGATAAGAACCCTGTGGAAATGTGATACCAGCCTATCATTTGGCAAGGTCTTAAGTAAATTTAGCTACAGGTTCAAGTAGTTCCAACAGCTGTTCAGATGTATGATGTCATGGTGTTGGATATGCTGCATTACACTTTAATTCTATAAAATCTGAGAAATGTTTCTAATTCAAAATTATCAAAAAAAAGCCTCTATGTGATCAAAATATCTAATAACAGCTTGGTACAACTTCTCAGAACCATTGCTACAAATCAGTTGCTATTCTGAATGGTTGGGATGAAATATTATTCACAATGTCTTTCAGAACTGACTTTTAGTGGCAGTACTTTTTGTTCTACCACACTGGTAAGTGTCTCCTATTGATAATTTGGGAAACATGCATTTGAATAGTTTAGATGCATGATCTGATGCAGCAATTGCAACATTAAGCATGACTAAAAGGTTTGCAAAAGAGACTTCAGCCTTTAAGACCTCAAGTTTAGTTTCACTACTGATCCCAATCCCATAGAGGACAATGACTAGAACTAGATTTCAATGCAACATGCTCCGAATGTTTTTGGAATTAACATGGAGGCAACAAGCTGTTGGCAATGCTCACATCGACATGACATAAAGTGCAATAAATAATGGCTGCCTTTCATACTGTTTTTTAAACACATAACCAAGTATATAAATTTTTGAAAACTACTTATGTGACCCCTGTTTCAACTTTTTACAAGACTGACTCCTCTCCACCTTCAATGCATTTTTGCTTGAATGACATTTTCTGATGATAAAAATGTCAAATCAAAATTTTGATCAGTAGGGCATTTTGAATGAACTAGGTAGGTTTAAAGCATCTAAGATAAGAATGTATCATTCATCTGTTTCCCTTCCATAATCCATGTAGTATAAAATGAAAATCCAAACAACAAGTCTAATGTGAAGACTTGATCTGGACCAAACCATGATATGCCAATATCAAGAATTGACCATTATTTTTTAAGTCCATAATTTTAGTGTCAATTTGAAAGACTTGAAGCAAAATCATAAGGGTTGGTAAATCTGCTAGACACCACATTTATTCCTTGTAGAATATGTTCTAAGAAAGCAAACAAACCTCTGTCTCTGATGATGTATCTTCTTTCAGTATTCCATTCTGCCACCTGTTCTTTAATGCATTCACCTCTGCCATCCTCTCCTGACGAATTTTGTCAGCAAGCTGGTTTGTTTTGCTATTCACCGTCTGCTCCATCAATCTTTCTTGGAGCATCTTTGTGGCACTGCCAACTATGGCTGGCGAACCCAAGCCCTGTTTAGTAGGGGTGGTGGCACCCTGCACTGGAGATGTCCCAGCCGTAGGGGATTGAGAACCTTGACTGTTGCCCAGTCCCTTTCTCTGACTTGGAGGTCTTGGTGGAAGGGTATGAACAGGTGACTGTCCTGTTCTGATCTGGTGGGCTCTCTCAATAATACTGTCCTTGAAACTCTCGCAAGAGGTGACTGTTGCCTTGGGTTTGCTGGGAGTAGAGAAAGGTTTGAGACCATCTTTGGTTGGGGAACACTGTGGAGACAAACCAGGGTCAACCTTCTTGACATAACTCACCTGTTAAAATGCATGGAAATATTTATAAAGTAAAGTAAAGATTTAAAAACTTTAAAAGCTGTGGGTCACAACAATTTTATTTCCATTTACCATTACTCCAAACATTATATGAAGCAAATGAGAGTCATTCAAGTGATACCCAGTAGAATAAAAGTGCTTGACATTTGAGTTGTCATGGTTGTACTGTATTTATATCTTTAATAAAACTTTGCAAACTCATGTCTGCCCTCTTTTCTGAGATAAATTTATTGAAATTAAGCACCCAAAGCTATTTTATAACTGTATCTAGGTCTCAGAAATAAAAAAAAATATTATGCAGACTCCTTCAAACTTGAAGTATAGATAACAAACTTTAAAAAGGCCTGATAATCACAAACTCTATCTGTACCTAATGAATTGTCTTCATAATTTCTTGCTCGATATGCTCTCCTGCATGTCACAATAGTCAAAAGCTGTTAATGTGCTGAATTCACAACTAAAATGTGTGGGGTGGAAAACCACCATCAGACCAGCCAGGGCCGGCTACCATTGTGTGTCCTTGAGCAAGGCATGTTACTCCAATTGCCTGAACAATAAATAACCTACCTGTGTTACTGTGCCATCAAATAAAAAAAAACCCAATACCAATCCATATTTCAACTCGATGTGGAATTTAGCTTTTGCTGTTGGATGAAATGTCTTTGCATGAATTACTGTGTAACACAGTGCCATAAATCTTGAAATCTTTGCTGTAGATGGTCGACTGATGACTGGTATTCATGGCATATCAACACTGGAAAGGCAATCTGAGTAAAATGTCTTGACCATGAAACATTCACTACAACAGCTAACCTGGCCTGGTCAGGATTTGAAAAACAAGTACACTTCTGGTTGCAAGCCCAACACAATAACCAGTAAGCCACCACAGCTTCTTTTACAGAAGATAAATATGGCAGGTCTCCAATACAAAAAAAATTAAAAGCTCAAAATTCACTCATAACAATATATGACCACAAAACTATTTTTTGTTTGTTTTTTCATATGCTATACCAATATACTCAATTTCTTATTTCATGATCTGAATTACACTGAACAATGATTTTGGGAAATTCTTTTACTTTTATGAAACTTTTTTTATTTACATGGATAGCTTTAAAGTAGCAATCATAGAACTACCTTTAATTTTTAACTTTTTACCATGCACCAGCTTACATGTCTTTTTATGTCTTTGCAATTCAAATAAATACTCTCTAAATCTTTGGTCATCTCTGTAATTAAAAACTGAACAGCAAGTACTCGGAACAAGCAATACCTAAGGTAATCATAATATCATGAAGCTGGCAGGTGACTGACAGTTATTCCCACTGCCTACAAAAACTAGTGTGAAAGTGTACCAGTGACTTTCTCCCGATATAAAGCACACTTTTAATTACCATTCCTACGTTACTAGATGACTGGAAATGATAACACTAAAAAATTAAATCTTATACTTTTTAATTGAATCATTCAAATTAAAAAGCAGAAATTGAAGCAATTCTTTTCAAAGACAGGCAATTGGTTACACTTATTGTTTGAAATCAACAATATCAGCATACATGGAGTGAAATGACCTTGGCCAAAAATGCATTGAATGCAGAATACAATGTCTGTTTGCTGTAAATAGCCATTTACTACCAATAAGAACATTACAGCTGTATAGGAATTAAATGGTACACAAAAGAAAATATTTTGTCTAAAACAATAAAGTCATCCTTAAATCCACAAATATATCCAAACCATAGACCAAACAACAAAACTAAATCTACACCAAAGGGTCCAGATTAATAGTATTTATTTTTATATGTACAGTGCTATTTCTATAAATGTTCATAATTTACTCGTACATCTAACATGATGTTCATATACCAAACAACGGAAGTATCAACAAAATGAACACTTTCCAAGTGAGAAAAACACTCCTCTCTAATCAAAAGAGGCAAGAATAATCCTACTGGCATGGTAACACCATTTTATGAAAATATTCGGTAAGGGTATTAGAAGGAAAAATGTCTTGAATGTAAGGACCAAACATCGAACTACAAATTACCTGCATGAAAAATCATCAATATTTAACTTATGAAGTCGACTGTTCCAACTGTGTTAGGCTAGGCTCAGCACTGTCAGATTACTTCATTGCTGATAATAACACACTCTGAATCTGATGGTGTTTTATTTGGAAAATTTTTGAAAAGCAACGAGAAAATGTACACTTTAATTTATAACTTATTTAACTTTGTTTGCAAAATTTTTTTATTGTGAAAAAAAAACCCAACCCGTCAATAGCTTTATTTGCCCTAAACTTGAGTGTATGATATGGTCTTGGAAATTTGACTTGACAATAAAATATACAATTGTGAAAATGACCAGTCACTTCATTTGTCAATCTCTGTGTCATTTCAACCAATTGTAAGTAAGGGCTGTTCCATTAACCCTTTAGCTACGACTACCGCATCTAAGCATCACCTGGAAATAGCTCCTGAACCCCACTGACGCATATATGCAGTGTCAATAAGCCTCGTTTACTACCCCAGTGTCGCTTATGTGCACGTAGTTCTGCAGTACTCGAAACCAAAGTGTAGCATCAATGCGGATGTGACTGCTATGTTAACTAAATGTTGATTGGTTGAAAGTACAGAAGTTTACGTATTTTTCATTATCATAACCAATGAGAGGACTGGTTACTGAACATTTTGATACAAGTTTGAAAGCTGAGAGGTTAAATTTAGACACGCGGGAAGGGCTTTCCGGCAATGTACGAAACACGTGTAGTTGAGATAAACAAAAATGGATTCCGATTCAGATATGAGCGACTTTGAAGGGTTCAGTGCAAGCGATATCGAAGAGTTTAATGGATCATTCTTAGAAAATGGATCAGATATTGATGTTAGTCTCGTTTCAACACTAGATGTAAGTGATTTTGAATCAGATGACGAGGATTTATTTTGTGGGATTCAAAACAGTTTACGTGACTGGGATTTCTTGTATGATGGGATGTAGGAATATATAAAGTGGAAATATATGAATAACAGACACTATACAAGGTAAGCTGTTTTTTATTTCACTGAAATCCAGCAAAAACTAATGAAATAATGAATATAAATGTAACCATGTTTTTATGGTCAGTTTCTGTTGATGCTCTAGTATTCAGCCTTGCAAACAGCCTCAGTAGTCTCAGTAACTGATACGATATTACTCAGCAGTGGTGAAACTGCACAACAGCTGTAGTAGCTAAAGGGTTAAAACATACATGGGACCAGGGGAAGGCAGTTCTGAAATTGGGTAGCCACCCATAGATGTGATTTAGGCCTTTCAGGACCCACGGATAGAATCGATTTAACAACAAAATCACCCAGCGATAGAAGTTTTTTGTTGGGGCGGCGGGATATATTAGGAAAATATTCACAGAAAGCAAAGTCTAAATATTATTTTATTCAAGATATGGCATAAAAAATGCAATTATGTCAGGGTTTGACACTAACTTTTTTAAACAGGAAACCTGCAGGACTTCCTGCTTTTGAAAAATGGTGGTCCTTCTGACTGATATAAGGTTCTTTTTGTTTATGGATCTACTTAGTGAAAAACAATGTATAATTTATACAATAAAATAAAACATGCATACAAGGTTGTTATTTTATCAGTTTACATTAAATTCATCAATTTATATGCTTTATTTTGTAGTGCTGACAAATCTTGAGCATGGAATTTATTATCATCATCATAATCATCATTGTCATAAGCAGCATCAACATCACTGTCAGATGCACCATCAGTTCCCATTGCAACATTCTTTTTCATCCATTCATTCCCATATCTCTCTGACATAAGGCCCATTATAGCAAGACTGATGGTTTCACTGTCTACCTTGGGTACATTTTTTATACTAAAAAAAATGAATTTAAACCTAAGAAGAAATACTAAATTATTGAATTAACAGAATTAAATAAACTATAACGGGTCTAATTTTAAATTGGTTTAAGAGCTTACATTATTATAAATGGAATGGATCTTAATTTAAACTTGTGTTTAATAGTTTAAATTCAAAAGTATAAAATGAAACTTTATAACATTTACCTTTCACTTGAAAGAACATATACAATTTCTGCCTCTTTGTTAAACGTGTCAGTGGAGCAATCACTAATAACTGAGAAAAAAAATGACTGGAGGAAATGATATGGTCCTGTTCTGACCCTATGATTATGGGCAATAGCCCTGATAAATTTCTGACAATATTTGTCCATCAGGTAGGTACTGCCTATTTTCAAACTCACATAATTTCACATAGTATATAGGCGTCCATGTTTCTCGAAAAAATGAGCATTTCTAACAATGACACGTAGTTTTTCAAAGGCTGCTTTATTCAGCAACATAACAGACTCCTCACTTTCAGAACAGCCAGGGGTTGCCGTTTTAGCTCATGGGTTCTGATTGTACCAATTATAAAGTTGCTGCAGCCAACTACAAATGTTCCTGATAATATTATACACAAAACAAACTGAAAATGTCATCTTATCCTTCTTCTTGCTGTGGGTTAGCCATTGAACTTCCTGCTTACACTTATCTTGTAATTTTCTTTCTCTTTTGGTTTTATTGAACACACGTATTTAGCGTTTCTTGTCTGGGGGGAGGCAGCGGCAATTGACACCATAAAAAATCTCCACATTTTTCAAACACGCGAAACCACAAAAAATCAGTATCCTAAATGCTAGATGCTCTTACATGATTAACAAAGGAAGTGCCCAAATGACAATTTATGGCAGGCGCCCAAACGACAATGATAATTTGGATTAAATGGCATAGGCATGATCTTTGTTTTAACTTCATTTCACTTTTGATTTTTGTCATGTTTGACATGTTTATAATTTAAAGAAAGATTTATACGATCCTATAACATAAGATTGATAAATTTTTAATATCCACAGTCTAAAACTGCAGACACCACAGACCTCTGAGCTTTAGGAAAGTGGTGGTCCTTCTGAATATCAGGTGGCCTCAGGCCAGCGGACCTGCATTAGGCTTTGTTAAGTATGTGCATTTCTGGCTAAGAGTCAAAAACTGGCACATCTGAGTAATGACTGGTACTTATAAAAGTTGTTAGGGCTATGTAAAGAGTACTTAACATGCCTAGGTGTATATTGCAAAACCATGACATGCATGCAGGATTGCTACAATGTCTACATTCTACTTTACTCTTGTCTTTTTCTGTAACATTTAGCACATCTGAAATGCTATTAGCATGGACAGTCACTCCTCTGCCTTAAATGCTGTTCTACAACCACTCTACTCCTGTTTGTAGATGTAAAATGTGATAGACAAGGTCACCATATACTGATTTATTCTACAATACATGGTTCGGTATGCCTTATTATTTATAGCTGGGAAGTGGTCTAAACAATACTTCAAAACAGCATTCAACTCAACATCTTTATTTCAAAATATATTACCAAAATGATTTCTTACCTCATTGTTAAAATGTTGTGTTCCAATCATTAATAGGATAAAGACAATAAACTGTCCAAACTTCACTTAATGAATTCAAGTTTGTCAAGAATATGAATGACCACTTGCAATTTGAGACCCAGTAAAGTTAACCAACAAACTTTGAACAAAAGATGTTGTTCATGACAACTCCATCTGAAACAAAGCTAACACAAGCAGTGTTGACCCTAACCCTTGTATCTAAATCCACATTTGCCATCTTACAGATCACAAATACAAGTACATGTACCTAGATCATAGCAACAGGCTCATGGCAGCAAATGTGATTTCGAAAACTGAATGTTCTGGATAAATGACATGTTGGTACTTCAGTTACATGTTTGACGTTAATATGTACAATAATGACAAATGCTAAATCTGAAATTTCATAAACATCAATAAATGGCATCTATAAATGTCATAATTTCATTTCTGAACATGTACTTGGGTAATTTAAACTACTGAAACAAAGATAACAGTAAACCTTTTTTCTTTCAACATTTTTTTATCTTGACAATTTTATGGGATTCATCATTTCTAAATTGAAAGTAAGATCTTTTTAAATCTGGCAAATTTTTCAGGAAATCCTCTTCATACATCTTAATGCCTTGGGCTCACAGAGGTAGATGCCTGTATAATAAGAAAAGAACTGATAAGCCTTATTAAAAATTTTAACTATGTGAGATAACCCCAATGACACACATACTTAAATCCTGAACATAATCAGTCAGTGCTCTGTACTGGTTACTAGTGTTGTAAGTATTTTTCATGTTGTGATACCAAAATGTGACCCCACATTTCAGCAGAAGTGAACAAGATATTGAAATATATGACAAATAACACGCTTTTCATTGTTATTTATCTACATGTGACATAACATGTCAATGTACAAGCTGAATGGCTTTTAAAACTACCTGCTGTTGAAGGAAACTTTCAACACCTCTGTATTATAAACATGAACCGCCTCGACAAATTGGATTGGTAGTGCGATCAGAGTAATACCTTACAGTCTTTTGTTGAAATACATACACATACCAATTTTTATTGTAAATTTTTTAACAGGAAATCCTTCAAAAGAAAATTTTTGATATTTTGTACAATTTAGTAACGTTACCTAAATAAAACAACTACTGTTTGATGTTGTACCTGTTGGCTACTTTCTGGATTACTCCATTCTGCATCAAGTACTGAACTCTATTTGGCGGTCTTTTTTTTAAGAGCAGCACTTGCATCATTGATGGCAGTTTCTTCCTTGGTAACCTTAAGTTCATCTTTTGTATCTTATTTATCAACATGAATAGAAGTTGGTTTGTAGTAAAGTCACAAATTGGTCCACCACAGTGTTGCTTGATATAACAATACTGACACTTTCTAGTATTTCTGTCTGAAAAAAACCCAACAATAAACTGGCATCTAGGCTATGATAGAAGCAGCAGCTATATTTTGAAACTTTAAAAAAAAGTCTTTCAAAGGGAAGCACACTCTACTGATCAATAAAAACTTCTAGGAATCTAGGAAGATAAAACCATTTCTTCTATTTCACTGTTGAGTGCTGAAACTACTTGGTTATTTAGTGATTTAGCACCAGGGCATAGTAATAAAGTGCCTTGCCCATGTTGGCATTGAAGGGGTGGTGGTGGTAAAGTACTGTTAAGCTCGTGTGTGTGTGTGTGTGTGTGTGTGTGCGCGTACCAGAGATATAACAGCTTGGTGCGAGGACATGTCCAGTGATTAAATAAATACTTACCCATTATCAAACTTCTATGGTCAAAAATGGTGCAAAATTCCTATTCAGTTTCTGACAGTAACATTTTGTACTATCTAAAATAAAATAAACTGTATAATAATTTTGTGAAAAACAATAATAAAAATTTCACGCAGCCATTCCATTACTAACATTAATATAAAAAAACAAATGACTAAAACTATTTTGTCTCATCATCACTGCTGGCCTAATAAGAGTTATTATTCCAGGTGAGGATAAGAGGCTGTCCATTTAGTACATTTGAAAACTGCCATTTTTTACCCCCTCCCCAGTTGCAGGGTGGACTTTTTCTAATCCCTCCTCAGTGTGAATGTATACATTTGCTTAGTACCCCCCTTCAAACACTGTCAATTTGTCTGCATTTCAAATAAAAAGGGAGTTTCTTTAGTAACATGGTCTCCATATTTGCATGATCAAGTCCCTGTTTTCAAGCAACAGATTTGTTCTTTCACTGTGTTTGATAATCTCACTAATTCCACACATTTTGGAGTTACATTATTATTTGTCCATTATTTCTAAAAATATTAAAACTGTACATTGCAAATACTGGATGGAGATGACACAGTTCTGACTGCCATGTATCATCCATCCTGGAAACCAGAAAAGGGCACATGGGCTAATCTAGCTGCTTACAATTAACTTATCAGTTACATATGTACTATAAAAATATACCAGTGAAGACACTTCTCTCCCTTTTCACACAACTTGTATGGCCATAATCAGACCCTCTTAATATGCAACTGCAGTACACAGAATGATTGACTGCCCTCTCATTGGCCAATTGAAAATGATGTACTGCACTTATTTATTAACTTATCTTCTTGATGCTTTTCATTTTTAAAATTGGTAAGGGGCTACAAACAAATTGGAAAGTGTGCAAATATTATCAGTTGTTTCTTGTTGGCTATGGCAAATAGGTTTTATTGTAACTTTAATAAAGTTTTTGTTATTAAGTGTGTATGTACTGCTTGGTCTTATCCCCACCCACACATATTTAAACTTAACCCCCCACCAATGTGTACATACAAAATGTACAGTACTCAACAAAACAAAGTTTAATCCAAAGCCAACATAAGAGTCACATTGAAACTATACACACATGAACTATAAAATTACCACTAGTGCATTCATTATGAAAATTATTCAAGTGAATAAAAATTAGGCATGGAGTGTAAAGCAGCAACTATGTTATGTGCTATGTATATTTTGGAGATGATATACGTAGCAAAAAATGGTGTACTGTCCAAATATTTATCAACTTGACATGCACATAGCAAAATCTAAACATAAAGTCAACAATGTTTAATTCAACTTGCAACTGTGGTATCATTGTGCTTACATTTTTTTTAGAGAAAATGAGATGACGGGATACTAAGCAGAAAGTTGTAATAATCATCTACTTGTATACAAGCCACAACTGACCACATTGTTAATAAATACTTGCATGGTTATGACCACAACCAATGAAAATAAGAACTGTTACCTATTAAAAATCTGAAATCAATGAAAAACTCCTAACACATTTTGACTTAGATCACCAATAGATACATTTTAATTAGGTATGGACAGTATCATTTATATGCAGAAATAACTGGAAGATTGGGTGAATAATGATCTATTACTAACCAACTCATTGGTTTCAAGATAATTTTCTCATTTTTGTTCTACAACTTTAACTTCCTTTCCATATATTGCCATTTATTACAATAGTTCCGAGATTTCTTTTAATCTGTCACAGTAATTAAACAAAATGCAACTGAATCCATGAAACTAGTTCACTGAAACTGTCACATAAGATACTTCATACAAACATACAACAGTAATGCCAATGGTATTATCCTCTGCACTTCTTCCATTGCAGCTTTAAAGTGCCATCAATCAGATTTTTCCTCTGATAATCATTAAATAGTCAAATTTTGTCTGTATTCCAAAACATCGGAATTATCTATTGGAACTGGACTTGGATTAAGTACATGTTGGAGTTAAAATATCCAACGAAGACTCCATTACACACAAGCATTCGTTTCTACCCATTCAATCAATTAACTAATGCGAAATCTGCCCCACGCCGATTCTGTGTGTGTCGGTCATCTTGAGATAATTGGAAGAAGACAAGTACGTGTTACAATACCAATGGCTTTTGATCGACTGAAACGAGTCTATGACAACAACGTTCGTAATGATTGAATAAACGGAATTTCACTAGTCTCTTAACACTTTTTGATTAGCTTACTGAAAAAAATAACTTACCTCTAAGGCTGTCAATTATTTCTCAAGGCTTTGCTTTCTGAACCAAATACCGACTTCTTCCCCTGTCGAAAACATGCTTCACCGCCATAAATGTCACAATATGGCTACATTCGGTTCTTTTCGCATCGCGCATCGGATCCGACTGATGCAAACCAAGTCTCACGAGACTAAAATTAATGTCGCAGAATTTACACTTTAATTTTATAAGGAGATTTATTTAAAAAATCTGCTAGTTTTCCTATGATTGAGAAAATAAAGACATAGATTTTCACTTTGTTTGTGATTAGTAAAACTACAAATGCAGATCACGTGGTAGGCTTTCCTGACCTATTTATAGCTGATCAATGACAACGTTTCATAGTCTGTTGTCCGTTTGAAGGAAATAGGCCTTCTGTTGACGGGAACAAATACGGAGTGCATAACATAAAATACGAATTTAATAACTGGGTATCTAAAGTGGAAGTTTTTTTATTATGTTTAGATCGCACTTTTAGACAGACCTACAGAACCAGTTATACCAACCACCAATAGAAGTGATTTTATTGAATAAACAACCTGGGACAGAAGCAATTTTGAATCAAGACCACCCTGGGATAGATGTTTTAAAAGTGCCATCCCTGGGTCCCATGTATGTTTTAATGGAACAGCCCTAAGATCACCATTCCCACTTTTCTAGCCATAACAAAATGAAGCTACAAAAACCTGGTATTTTCACAAATGCAGCAAAATCAAACTGACTCTAAAACAAATATTTCCGCAATGAAGACCATGACTCCAATTATGTGTGCCAACAGATGACACAATTTTAATGACCTCTGATCTTGCAAATTATCTCATGTGACTTCGTTTATACTGTACACAGATTCGTCTTAACTCGGCCAATTCTTTATCTCCATATTGAAAAAATCTGTTAGTAACTGTCAGGATAAAGCTGATATTACTCATGAATTTTTTTTTTTTGCAAAATACAAAAAAAGATTTTTTAACGAATTTACTTTTTCTTCTAAAAACAGTAAGCACTTTTTCTGGCCTTACTAACATTTAA
The DNA here is from genome assembly GCA_016617855.1 of Megalonaias nervosa. Classification (NCBI taxonomy): domain Eukaryota; kingdom Metazoa; phylum Mollusca; class Bivalvia; order Unionida; family Unionidae; genus Megalonaias; species Megalonaias nervosa. Next base: position 8,965 of record JAECUM010003632.1, on the reverse strand, counting down.
TAAAAAAAGTTAGCATATTTCCAATTTGTAAGGACCGGTACGGACCTTCTACTGGGCCATGGAAATTCAACGAGGGTATGTTACCAATCCAAAATATTTACCTGGTTGGATGAGGATGCATGTTCCCAGGCTGACATTCTTGCTAGCACAGAGTATGCCGTGGGCTCCTCCTCCCGAGGTGGATTAGCCATTGCATCCTTCTGTTGCCAACTTGCCATTCTGTCTGACACAGGCCTCAAAGCTGGGTCGGTGTCAGACATCTCTAAAATAAAAAAAAAAAATAAAAAAAAAAAAAAGACTTTAGAAGTAACAGAAATGAGTTGATAATTAACTGTACATTTTAGGAGTATAAGCCAATGGAAAAGCAAAGAATGGTATTGTTTCATCTGCAAAACATGATCTGCCAACCACAACACTAATTTCTAACTTTTACCAAAATAAATGGAGCACTGAAGCCATAAAAGCATCAGCTTCTGCTACTGACAATGCTGAAAGTTGTTTCATAAATTTTCATGCTGAACAATGACAACTTAAGTACTTACTGTGACCAAAAATAAAAATTATATTTTGGCATGTTAAAAATTCTGCTGCTTGCATTAAGCACGATCCCAAACCGAATGAGTTCTTTTAAAGATTCATAAAAACAAGAAAACACCAATGGCTGCATGCTTGGATTGCAAAGCTCAGTCTAAATTGTGATCAACTCCTTTCAACATTGCATGAGTTTTGATCATATACACACAAAATTGGAGTTTGATGTATGATTTTTTCCAGCAGAGAATCCCATTTGATATGACTATTTTCAATGTGGAAGCCCCATAATGCGACCTTAGATGTAATAAGTTTGGTGCATGTAGATGCTACATTGTTTTAAACAACCATGTCAGTGAAGTTTGTTGTGAATTACTAAAAAAAAAATAAAATATAATACATGTAACCACTATGTTAATCAAATGGGGACAAGGAATCAATTTCCAACACACCGTATATATCTAATTATCAGTTGAGTCCAACTTCAAAACTGCACAGACCGAGATCCACAAGTTTATTAAATATATTGAAAAATATTTGTCTCAGATCAATGACATGTACAAAGATGAACATATAATAAATAAAAGAAAAGTAATCAGCAGATAATTTTTCACGAAAAGCTTTCTATTCTTTATATCTGAATACAATACTGTCATATTTTATAGCTGACTCCACAACCTGTTGACAATAATGTCTTTATTATGCATTGATGTACTGTATTATGCATCCATGGTCTGGTTTATTTTTGTGGGTTTAATGCCATTTTTAAGCACCTGGTGGCCGGTATCTTGGTGGAGGGAGAACCTGGGAAAAACCACCAACCCACGGGAAGCTACTAGAAGACTTTCCAACAGAGAATCACACTTGTGCAGACAGAGATGAGATGTATGAGTGAGCTGCAAAGTCGAGTACCCTAGACCACTCAGCCATCAAGGGTCCCTAGGCATTTATGGACCATGTTACATGCTCTGCATGTAACAGTATCCAAGAAATGAACTAAACTGAAAGGTGACTGTAGCATGAAATATAAATCACTGCCACCAAGTTCTGACTGATGTGGGTAATGCTCCTCAAGAAGCATTTTCATGCCAAGTTACATGTTGTGCAGGTAAATGTATATGAAACAGCTAAATGCAATGGTTAACACAAGCTATCAGTGTAAAATGTAAAACGTAGGTTACAGTCACACAGAACTGACTTCAAGGTCTATTACATCTCATGAAATATTTATGTACCAACTTATGTGACAACAAACAATAGTATCTGAGAAAATTAACTAACTGCAAACTGTAAACCAGAGAAAGTTAGATCAACACAAAAGTACAAATCTGTGAACCATACAGCTTAAAGTATTCCTGACAAAACTTGAACACACTAATTCAAGTAACTCTATAAGCAATAGTGTCTGAGAAAATAAATCAAATGCTAACAACAATCTCTGTTGATGCTCAACCAATAGATATCATCAAGCCACAAAGCAGAATTGCTCTGAGATTGATGTACCCATTAAGTTTTATAATTAATTAATTATAATTAATTAATAATCCACAAAAAATGCAAACACTTAACAAAATGGTGCCATGAAAAAACATAACACCTATGTTTTGACATGCTTAACTCCAGGTTGACACTGTCACTAATCTGTTAAATATATTGCAAATTATTTACCAGTACTATTATTTTCAGCAAATGGAATAAAACTTAGGAAACACTTTGATCTCATACAAATCTAAATTAGCAATGGAAATTTAATTTTTTGTTTACAAAGGACAAGATTTTATTGCATATTGATGTTACTGTCTTGACTACTAACTAGCCCACATTGTTACTGATGATATTGTTTTGACTCTATAGTCTTAAACTAAGTAACAGAAAAGAGTGAAAACCAACAAGTTTTGTAAAATTCAAGAAATAATTTATTTCCCTAAAATAAGTGAAAATTATTTTTTTTACAGTATTGTTACTTAAATCCCAAATAATCCTAAAAGTTCAATCACAAGTCCAAAGATATTAAGTTCAAACTGAATTCCAGGGGTATTCTGAATGAATTGTAATATTGCATGTGTTGATGTGTTAACAGTCTTTTGATATATCACAATAATATAACCCAAAATGTCCTTGACTGAATTCACTATAATTCCAAATTAATGATTTCGACCAAAAAGTATTAATGAGCTCTTTGTAATTCCAGTAAATAATTCCAAACAATAAATCCACCCAAACTAAACACTAAACACAACAATAAGACTGATTCCTCTTTGGATCTTAAGGTAAGAATGAGTAAACCTAAAGCAAACAACTTAAAATTGATAACGCAACTGAGTGTACTGCCTGGATATGCGAATTGGATGCTTTTGTAGGATCTACAATGACTAAGAAACAATTCAGTATATTACAAAGTTAAAAGCAAAATCATACAAATGAATGGTTCTGTTAATGATCACATTTCTCAAACATAAACATTGTAGTTTCAAGAAAGTTTTTTTCAATGCAGCATTATCAGTAAATCAAGATGGTGAATTTTTGTCAACTTCTAAAATTAACAGGAAAGGCTATTGAACAGTTTTTTTAATGCAGAGATGTAGATGTAGAAATATATAATTTAACTGGAACAGGTCACTTCTGCATCACTGACAGAAGCATACATATTTGTTTACATATTTAGCAATTTTTGTAAACATTTAAAAGCTGTAAACTAAATTAAGCCATTTACATGTACAAATGTTGCAGAATTACATTAAATATTCATGATACTGAAAACAGAAAAGTCTCAAGAATAAACAAGCATAAATTTTTATCATGGGCAAATTACACCTACTAACTCATGTGAATCTAAATGACTGTAATACATAGTTATTTTTTAAAATTTCAGCAAACTATAGGTAATGAATTGACAGATCCAACAATTTACATAAGCCATATACTTTGTAAAAGAAAATAAGGATTTTGCAGAACAGTGTCTGATGTGTAAAAGTTATGGACATAAACAACTTTCAAAACGAAGCAGAAGAATTTTAATATCAGTAAGGTCGATTATCATGCCAAAAGTGATGCAACTACAGACAGGTCTCTCTAGTTGCCGACACAAATGAGACAACACCAAGCTCCCACTAGCAGTTCCGGATTTGGTGAAAACTGACCCCAAGTTGTCAAATCCAGGAGTCACATTCACATCTGTTGGATTCAGTGCTAATGGTTGATAATAATTGTGTAAGAGTAATACAGTATCTAGTTTCCTAGTAATAAAACACACACTACCAATGACATAATTCTTGTCCAGAGGGATACAGTAATAACTGACTTCAAGTGATGCACTGAAGTGAAGTAGCTAAAACAGTGTTCAAAACTTGCCTAGTGGGATGCTCTCAACTGAGCACAGGATGAAATCCATGTGATGATTGTCAAATGTGGGATAGACATGAAAATGCCAAAATATTTACCCTGGTTTGATTTCCATGTCATACTTATTGAAACATATGAGTTCTGCAATAATACCTGATTGTTTTGGTGTCTGCACTGGAAAACTTTTTGTGTTTGGTGGAGCTGAATTCTTCACAGCTGAACCAGTCTGCTGTGCAGAGGTACACATTAGTTTAGGCGTGGCAAGAAGTTTGGTGGAGACAGCTCTCTCTGTGGTGGGAGTCTGGGAAACTTTTTGCTCCCAGCTTGCCATGCGGGCTGACACAGGCTGCAGTGCTGGGTCTTCTGGTTTTGGGGTCTTGATAGGTGTGTCAGTCTTCATTTTCCATGTATTGATACGTTCGGACAGAGGTTTAACTGTTTTCTCCTCTGAAGTTTGTTGTAGCAATTTATCTTCCAGATCAGAAGCATTAACTGGGATTAGATCCTCTGCCTGTTTTACCTGTGAAGATGCATCCTTGCATTAATTTACCAATTATTAGTAGAAAAGGAAAATACTTTTCTCCAATTCCAGACCTGCCAGCCCTAACAAGACCTCAATAAGGCAGTCGATTTTTTCCATAAATTAGACCAGTTTTCAGTAAGGTGTAACAAAATCACATGTACTGCTATTGTCAAGCTGGAAATCGTGCATTTAAAAGTCCAGAAGTGTGATTCAATACTGATGGTAAAATATGTGTTCCATTAAAATGTTTGTAAAGTTCACTTGGACCTTTTTATTACCTCCAGTACAGTTTCACAAACTGCAGTTTCAAACTCTATGAAGCTCAATGGCTTCTTGCTATCACTCAACTTGAAGTAATCCTTAAAAAAATTTCATTTCACGTGAATCATGGCGAGAGCAATTATCTTTCCCGTAACAAGACATGTCCAAATCAACACATTATGTCTACTAAACATAACTGATGCCCTCCCTGCTTTTCCCCAGAGAATCTGAATACTCCCTTTATTACTGTGTACCAACTATTGAAACTTTTTTAAGAAGTTTGTTGTATTGTTGGATGACATTTTTAAAAAGAAAATAAGCAACAGCTTGATCATGCAGATGTTTTGCATCACAAAATATGTACAGTTTATAGCATCTCAGGTACTCCTGCAAAGCCAGTCTGGTTCACTAACCAACTCAACTGAATTGAATAGAAAAAAAGAATCATAATCAAACAAAGATAATCCAAATTTTACTACAAACAATCATATTTCTGTAATTTGTGCTTTCCTTGTGCAAGTCCATACTTTAAGGGTAATTTCCTTAAGACTTATGACAAAATCTTAAGAGTTGGCAGGTCTGCAATTCATATGTATGGGAAAAATAGACAGGAAGTCAAGTGGGATAGATCTTCTACCCGATATAAATGCATTCAGGAATAAAATATATCATCAAACTGATGATGTCATTATTGTCTGCAATGTTTCAAGTAATTCTGATATTAGAAACATATAATATATTAGCTATATGAGAAGTCAATTCTAGTTTAAAACAAATACTGTTTAGAGTTCTGGATTCTACTTACTATGAAAGTAATGATTTGCTGAAACTCTATCTGTACATGAAATATGACTTTATGATATGTGCAGGAAGCAAAATACCATTCGCTGCATGACCTTATCACATGCCATGAATACTATAGATTTCTTTTAATTCATCAGGTACCATTATTTGAAGATCTTTTGGTTCTTTTGAACAATGGATAAATATATTCAAATACAAACACAAAGGAAAGTACAAATCTGAACCATGAAATACGTGTTAGCGATGTAGTTTTCACTGATGGCTGTTGGACACTTTATGGTGCCAATATATACCAAGGGTTGTTTTTGTTGTGCATTTTGTTGGTTTTAACAGCACCTTTATGGCAGTAGCATACCAAGGAAATGGAAACTAACAGTCTTTCCCAAGAACACACTGAAGCGGCCAATCTGGGCTGGCCTGGGTGGGCACTGAACTAATGACCTTTGGATTACAAGTCCAATGCTTTACCAACTGAGCTACCATGGCTCCCACACAATGTCTGAGAAATAAACCTAAATGAAAAACCCTAACCTCAGTCCTGACACAAGACAGACTTCTGGAGAGTCATCATCAATCCATAAGCCAGAACTTCTTTGTATCGGGCAAAAATTACTGCTCATGAACCTTAGGTAGTCCAGTTGCAGCATATATGTCACAACATACTGCATATAATACTATGGCAACACATATGGCCCTTTTCAGCTATTACATAACAATTCAATTTTCTATTAATTCAAAGTGACATGACCTTGTAGGAAAACAAGCCAACAATAGCATATTTGGAGTAGCCTGGTATGGAGAAAATACAAAGAGTCACTCATCTCTGTAAATCACATAACAGTGACCCACTTTTAGTACAGATGCGTTACTCCAAATGAGATTCAAGCACATATCAATTGTCGTGTGCAGGTAAAACAACAGAGTTAAAAATACCAAAGGTGTAATGAACGGATAACTGAAAAAAGATCATTTAAAAATGATGTCCCAATGACCCGTTTTGGTATGGTCAAGCTATCTTCATTCAGACTGATCCAAATGCCAAATTTTTGCCAGTATACATAAAACAGGGTCTTAGATATTGATTGTAAAAGGATAAAATAACTGAAAACACTACGTCAATCAAGCCTGAAAATTCTGTCACAATCATCTAGTTTTCATTTTGTATGATTACTCACTATGGGTTAAATAGTGATGCAATGAACAAATAGGTGAAAAACAAAAATCACTCCAGCAGGAATATGGGGTCACCTAATTTTGGTATGGTTGGGTTACATACCAAATTTCATAAGTGCAGGCAGAACAGGGTCCAAGATATTGAGGACATAACAAAGCTGATAACACAGACATCCTTAACCATGGACCTTTTAACACCCAAATAGGTCTCTTCCTTACCTTAAGTGCTATTCCTACACAATCTTTTGACAAGGTATTTGGTTGAGAACTGAAATCTATGTGCAGAAACCATTTTTAATTTTGTTGTGAAAGTGACCTTTTGACTCCCAAATCAACAGGCTTCTTCCATGCTCCAATGGCAACCATCCACAAACTCCGGTCAAGGTCTCTCACGTACAACCAAAGTTATTCTGCTGCAACCATTTTTCTTCTTTCAGTTACAGTCACCTTGGCCTTTGACCCCAAATCAACGGGCTTCTTCCTTACCTCAAGTGCAAGCTATCCACAAAGTTTAGTAAAGATTGACCGCATAAAACTAAAGGTACTGCAGGGAAATGAGATGGTTAAAAGAACACGAGAAGGATTGAGGGATGTTATAACACTATATGCCATGCCTTTTGGCACTCAAAGAAAATTCAGATTTTAAGGATTTTAATGAAACATTAAAAATTCCAGGCTAGTAGAAAATTTAGGGTTTTACTAGCCCTGTATCTTATGTTTTAAAATGTTTCAGACACTTAAGTCTATAGCCATGCTCCTACTTGCCTGGTGTTTGGGATTCTCAGCCACTAAGGATCCAGAAGGTTGACGAAGATGTACTGCTGTTGTGCTAAGCTTGACTGCAGAATCTGTAGGTGGTGGAGGGGCTGCACTCTTCTTTGGTGACCATTTTGCCACTGGAGACCTTGAGACGACATGTACAACGATGGGTGCAGGTGGGGGTGGAGGAGGAGGGGGAGGAGCAGCCATCTTTTTGGGGGATGGTGGTGCTGTCTTTTTGGAGTTTGGTACTGAGGGACATCTTTCTCTAGATTCAACAGCAGATGATGGCAGGGATGATTGCTGGGTTTGAAATGGTTCAGGTTCTGGCTTAGGTGGCTGCCATCTTGGCTTCTTTTCTTCCTCTTTTCTGCAACAATAGTATTATATTTAAATTATATTGAGAATTTCATTCAAAAGCTAAATAACCAAAAATTTTCTGTAATATTTATCCAAATGTCTTTTCTCATATTTAAAGTTTCTATAGAAAAGACAAAGCCATCAGAAAACAGAAAATGATGCCTGTATGGATTTGTTCTGAAACAAGTTTTGTATTGGTCAGTGGTCAAAATGCATATATGCCAAACTCAACTACTGGCATCAAAATGAAAATTTCAAAATTCTCAAAATCCATACCTGCAGAAAATCCCTAAATTCTGATTATTTTGAACCAATAGCAAACTGTATCAATCATTAATCAGCAGTAAAAATCCTTGAAATCTGGGAATTCCCTGAAGATTTACATGCTTGCAACTTATGTGAAATACAAATGCCAGCTTTAAAAAATTCAAAATCTGAACATACAAATAGGAATATTTCAAAATTTTTATCCAACAATTTATTAAAGGCAATTAATCATGTTAATGTAAAGTGGTTTTTGGTTGTAATATGCTTTGTACAGGCATATTGTATATAACTTTACAGAATGAAGTCCACTGAGAAAAAACTGCAAAGGCAAGGCATTTGTCCAGTGCAGATGCCTTGCAAAGTCCAATTAAAATGTTGAACACATTTTTTCTCTTGTGGTATGATCCTTATTGACCACTATTGGTTAAGCATCTGTCTTGAACTTTCCCATGTGAATAAGAGCACTACAATGCATATACCCAGCACAATTTAAAAAATCGTGTAAAAAAATCTAGCACACATTTCCAACACTTATGCCCTGCACAAACCTTAACATAAACTAACATCAACTGACTACATGTGCTAAGAGTCGCATCACAATGTACACTGGGGTGTGCGAATGGGTTGTAAATGCTAAGAGTAATATTAAGCAGCAACCATCACAATAGATTTACCAAGGCTGGAAAACTTCAGCAAAATGGATAAGTTCAACAGTCGCAGTCCGACAATGATGCTGATGCTGGAAACACCGATTACTGAAGCATGTCTTCTAACAATAACAGACATTTTCCACGAGGAGATGGAATGAAGCTTTGATGGATTGGACAGAAATTCCAGCAGTGAGGATCAACTTTCTGAATAAACAATAGTTAGGCTTCCTTCAATATTTTTGTTAAAATGCAGAGGAGTTGCACACTAGGATTACAGGATTGAAGATTATTTGGT